>CM021100.1:942923026-943114662 GCA_007115665.2 Sequoiadendron giganteum | reverse complement strand
TTCATCAATATTTCTACCTTTCATTAGTTTTCATCATTTTGAAATTCAAAACATAAAGACCACTTTTATGTGGTTGAAGTTCAAAAAAAAGTATGATGTTGGTTGATTCTTTTATAGTGTGACACAGGTTTGTGCTTTTACCCTGGTGTTGTTCATTGTGTTGATCTTTCATATTTCTATTAATGTTCTATAGATTAAGTTTCAGTTTACTTCGAAGGGTTTGAGATTTTTTTGAATACTGATTCACCACCCCTCTTAGTATTTTAGTGTATGTTCAACAGAATAATCATATTCAATTTCCTTCATATATAATTAGGGTCAACCACCATGGCATGTGGAGAAGAAAAGATGAACGCCCATGCACTCTTTGCATCAACTTGTCCTTAGTCCAGCTATTTGCTTCATCATCGAATATGTTCTTTGCATATGATCCTTTCACATAAACACACATACTTATGGGGAACAACACTTATATGAGTCTTAGTGATAAAGGATCTATATATATTGATGATGAAATATTTCATGATGTACTTTATGTTCCTTCACTATCCTCCAATGTCCTTTCCATCTACTAGATTGCACACAATAGGGAAAGGGAGACAATTGAGTTCAAACATGATTTAATGGTTATTAGACCTACACAATAGATGGATTATTGTAGTTGGGACAAATGATCATGCCTCTTGATTATATGTCTTCTCACACTTTTCTTTAGATGACCCTATACTTCCATTGACTATTTCATGCTCTCATTCATCTAGATTAGATAAGCTATTAGATGAGAATTTTGGTCACTTAAACCTAAGCATACTTTCATTTTCCACCTTGGTTCATGAGACTTTTTCTAAGATTGGACACCTCCTGCATCTCCAAAGATCAACTCAGTTCAACAAGATGCTTCTAATCTTTCAATTTCAACTTCATGGGATGACTTCTTACTAGACATTGTAGTGTTATTTTTGAGTTAAGTCACACATTGTAGATAGTGGGGACATGATTGAGACTATTCACTTCCTCTTTGATGATCTAGCTACAACCTACCTATTATCACTTCATCATTTCCTTTGGAGGTTGTTCTACATGGATTTTCATAGCTTTTTAGATTTTCTTAATCTAATTTAGCATCTTTTGATTCAAACATGTGGACACTTGATCAATTTTTGAGGCACCAATCATGAGACCTCTTCTCCTAAGAGAGTTTCTTCTACATTCGCCATTAGATTTCTTTCTTCCTAAGGGGAGGAACAATATTTGTTAATTTTGTATCATCTTCAACATTCTTCTTTGAGCATTCACTTTTGGTAGAGGAGCTACTTTCTAATGGGGGGATTCATTGTCTCTTATTTTCTCTCCTATGGAAGGGATCTTTATTGTACTTATGTGAATGAAGCAATACTTCAGGGAACATGTTGAGTCCTACATTATTTTGTCAAACATGTACACTTTTATTTTCTCTCTTTTGGAGAGGAATTTTTCACATGAGGTTTTCTCCTTTTTCTAGTTATGAGATAATTCATTTGTTTGTTCATGAGTACCTCATCATTCCTTGTAGTCAGGATCCATTTTGAATGTTCCAAACTTGTCATTCTAAACTACCGACTACAACAAAAGTCATTGTCAATGGTTGAAAATTAGTTATTACATTTCATTTATATTACACATCTAAACACAAAATTCAATCATATAAATATTTAATAGAAATCTCAGTGTATCAACCAAAGAATCACTTCGATTATGAATATATAACATAAATAAATACCTTCAATATTTTAACAACTCTAATTATATTACATACCATAATATACTATGTAAAAATATGTTTCATATATTACTTAATGTTATATGCATTTATGTTTAAATGTAATGATTAAAATATATTATACATAAAATTTTAATTATAATTTGAGACTTCCTTTCTTGACTAACCTTAGAACATAGTTTTAATTTTTGATACATACAAATTTCTTATAACAATATCACTTTGAAGAAAATAACACGTTCCACATCACATTGAGATGAAATCACACGTCTCTTGTTGGAAACGACTTGAATTGAATTTACACTTACCAACCTTCTTTATTTTAACCAATTTTGTTGACCCAAAAAAACACAAAACAAGACTCCCCTGTCCCACGCCATACTCTCGTGACTCGTGATTAAAGGGAAACTCGTTTTGTCCTCCACGCTCTCAGAGTTATGTTTGGGAATTAGTCCATATATTTCCACACATATTTAACATTCGACAGATGGGAAGCTGTTTTGCCCAGACATCCGCTCTAAATCCAGCTAATTTTGTGATGGTGTACTTTAGATATTTGGTCAAATAAAATGATGGTTTCTTATTTCACGTGCACTGAAAACAACTACTTATTTCTCATTTCGGACAGAACTTGTAAACTCTAGTCATGCGAATGAAGCTCACGTGGTTTGTTTGTCAGCGTCATCTCTATAATTAGAGTTTAGAAGTTGTGTCCCAAACGAGAAATAAGCGGTTGTCTTGCAATATCAATTGCCATGGCGCTTTTAGCATTTGCCTTCCTTATCTTCTTCTGTGTTGGGTCCAATGCCCAGCTCCCGAATTCTTTTCTCTTTAACGAATTCAACGAAAGTAGTATAATTTTGTTGCAGGGCGCTTCAATCAAGTCGAATGTGCTGAGGCTAACCGATCAGTCGATGAATGCAGTGGGGCGAGCTCTGTTTGAGGATGCTCTGCATTTGAAAACTAATAATTCTGTTTCATCGTTTAGCACCACATTCGTTTTCTCCATAGTGCCCAAAACCAATAACCCCGGTCATGGACTAACTTTTCTGATATCCCCTCACAGGTCCCCTGTTGGCGCATCTGAAATTGGTTATCTTGGTCTCTTAAATAAGTCCAGTGATGGAAGAAAAGATAACCATTTATTTGCAGTCGAATTTGATACACATCTCAACCACTGGAATAATGACATCGATGGCAACCACATCGGAGTCGATCTCAACACCATCAATTCTTCAATGTCGAAGACTGCAGGTTATCAGAGTGGTGAACAATTTGAGGAATTGAAAATGGCAACTGGGCAGAACATTCAAGCATGGATTGATTACGATGCCTATCAACACAATCTCAGTGTTACCATTGCCTTAGCTGGGATGGCGAGGCCCCTGAAGCCGCTGATTTCTATACCAAATATTGACCTTGCAGAGATCTTCAAGGAGGAAATGTATGTGGGATTTTCTGCGGCTACAGGACGTGATGCTGTTGAAGATCATTATATTCTGGCTTGGAGTTTCAGCACGGACGGCATGGCACCAGCTCTAGATCTATTCCATCTTCCTTCCTTCATAGGCAATAATTCAAGGAAGGCATCCCTAGGAATTATAGTTGGTGTTCCCGTAGGTTCACTTTTTTTAGTCGTTATGGGTACTCTGTTTGCATACTACTGGTCGATAAAGAGGAAGCAGAGAGATGTAGTGGAAGAATGGGAGGTAGAGTTCTGGCCCCACAGAATTCCCTATCAAGAATTGAGAGCCGCCACAGATGGCTTCAGTGACAGGACATTGTTAGGTAGTGGAGGATTTGGGAGGGTGTACAGAGGAGTTCTGCCCAGCACAGGACTGGAAGTTGCCATAAAATATTTGACCAGAGATCTCCAGCAAGGAATGAAGGATTTTGTTGCCGAAATCTCGAGCCTGGGGCGTCTGCAACACAGAAATCTTGTTCGGCTTCAAGGATGGTGTCGGCACAAGAGTCAGCTCTTTGTTGTTTATGATTACATGCCAAACAGGAGCCTGGATCGATTCATATTCGGCAACCCAGAGACAGTTCTTGGATGGTCAACGAGGTATAACATTCTCAAGGGAGTGGCTGCTGGCTTGTTGTATCTCCACCAAGAATGGGAATGGGTAGTTGTGCATAGAGACTTGAAGTCTCCAAATATTTTGCTTGATTCACAATTTAATGCAAAGTTGGGAGATTTTGGGCTTGCCCGTTTGCATGATCACGCTCAGAAACCCCCAGCGAGTGGCATCGCAGGGACCTTGGGTTACATGGCACCGGAAATCATTCGCACAGGAAAAGCCACCGTGAGCACAGACGTATTCAGCTTCGGTATAGTGTTGTTGGAGGTTGCTTGTGGAAGACGACCTGTCGATGAATCTGCTGAAACCGAGAAACCAATATTGGTGGAGTGGGTGAGGCAGCTATATGTGGAGGGGAGGTTAATGGAGGCGGTGGATACAAAGCTTGGGGGAAAATATAATGGTGAAGAGATGGAGAGGGTGCTTAAATTAGGAGTTGTGTGTTCTCATCCTCAACCAGAGTGCAGGCCTGACATGAAACAGGGGTTACAGATACTCGAAGGACACGCGCCAATTCCGCTTGTTCACATTGCAGCTGTAGATAAGACGATCCATATTCCATTTGTCAATGAATTCTCGGGTGCCAAGTATTCAGTGAATAGTGCAGGTACGGGTCCTCCCAGTGCTCGATAAAAAGTTATAGGTTGGCGTACTGTCTATTTAGACATTAGAATGCACCGTTTACTGTCTTTATTAATTAATAAAAATTTAGAATATAGTGTGCTTTTTTTTTTTAATTGATTAATAAATATGTATGCATTTGATGTCAAAGTAGACATCGCTGTAAGTTGCGCAATTTGAGAGATATATGTTGGTTTCAAAATAGAGAGTTGTTATGTGCAAATTAAGTTGGCTCATGAGTGTTTGGCTTTTGATTTAAGAGGTTTCAGTAAAAGGGTGGTGCTTTTTTATTGGGTAACTATCTAATTTGGTTCAGTTGATATAAAAAAACTCCCACCAAAAAAAAGGTTCCTTCTCAAATTATTTTTAATATTTTGAACAAAATTGAGTATGGATAAAATTATGTGTATATAGGTTATAGAAGGTTTGATATCTTTTGATCTAAGTAGTTAGAGATAATGTAGAGAGCAATTTTTATTTTTATTTTTTGGAAAAAATAGACTAAATGGAACAAGGGAACGATTGTTTAATACTATGTTAGTGATCTTTTACATCTTGTAAGTTGTCTCATTTGACTATTCATATAATTCATAAAAAAGTCGCATTGCAGTTTCTTGGATGTTTATTTGAGTGTGGAGGCCTTTTTTAATCTTAGTCTATTTTGAACGATGTTCATTTTGTGAGACTAAATTGTAAAAACAAGGTATTTTTAAATATTTAACTTATAGGTTTAGAAGAAATAAACTACATCAATTGAACTAATTTGCATCATGGTAGGAAGAATGCAATTACATGATAGTACAAAACAACAATAGCTATAAATAAATTTACAAAAGATACAATACAAATAAGAATGTATAGAACTAGGAAGAAGAATTTTTTGTGATTACTAATAAGAAAAGTTTATATTTACATTATTTTATTTTTTAATGTTTAATGTCATTTTCTATAGGTTTTTATGATGTAGAAATCTAGTACAAAATTTAATTAGTTTGGTGCTTTCAATTATCACAATTTCGAAAGTCACTTTTCTACATTAAATCTTTTAATTTAAAATATTTTTAACTCAATTCTCAATACTTTTTTTTTCCTGTACTAGATTGTAGACATAATAGTGGCCCCTAAATTAGATTATTGGTAATGATATTTCTCCCAATTTTTAAAATCCAAATTTCTATTTTCTTAGGCTGAAATATTTGGATATGGTTCAAATACCTATCATTTTGCATATCAATTTTTTAAAATTTTATGTCTAGAGTTGTGTATTTGAAGATATCATTCTAAGAAAATTTCATTAACATTTACTAACTAGAGAGTTCACACAAGAGAGATTTCCATCTCACATGAATCAATTCATGTCAATCATTAGTTGACATCAAATGCTATAAAAATATAAATCAACATTCATGGTCATCTTTACAAAGTTATTTACTAATCATAGATTTCATCTAACTCCATGGGAACACCAAATTTGCTTGCATTAGATCTTAGTGTAATCAATTATCAACTCATTATCACTAAATTCCACCAGTTATATCTTTCCCATTCTTTTTGAATCCACATTATATCTTGATCCAAGGTTAAGGATGTTCCATACCAACACTTACATAACAATATCCTAAGGATGTTTCTTACCACCCAAACATTTTACTTACATAAATATACACATCACATAATTATTTTATATAGGTACCAAAGATCACTTTTTGTATCAAACAAGCTCACACCATCTAAGACAAAACCCCATGACCTTGACTAGATTTTGAGTGCAATCCCTTCCTAAGCTTCTAAAATCTCAAATTTCAATCATCTTAGGTTCTTAATCATTTATTTATGTAGTGTTGTGAATTGTCACCCTTGATATTTGCACACTATATTGACACCTTATTTCTCCTTTAACATTAATAATATTAATAATTTATTCATTTTAGGGGGCCAAATAAGGAAAAATTATTAAAATCCTTGACATCCCAATAAATTTGGGCCAAAAACACCCAGTCAAGGGTAAGAGTTCCCTTGACCTAAAGGTGCCTTATTTTAATAATTAACGCTTTGGTTTCGATCCTTATAGATTTAAAAAGGATCCAAAGTCATCCTATAATAAAAATATTAATTGGGATGCATAAATAAACAATTTTTTCTCTCATTTGAACATTAGAAAAAGAAGCGTTATGAACAAGACACTATCATGATCAACTATGCACTTTTATGAAGATGTATATGAGTTATCCTATGCATGCTAGCTACAAAAATCTATTAGGTTTTATGGACTAACCTCTTGCAAGTCTTTAAACAATTCAATAATCCATGAAACAACCTTTGATGGAAACTTATAGTGTGGACATCATTTTGACGAAGATTTTATACCTAAGGTATCATTAGATCAATTATTATTATTACAATTAATTACTATTCATTTGGCCTCTTTCCAACCTAGGGTAAGCCCTCTTTATCATCATCATTTTCTATTTTTAAAGTTGGACACACCAAAAATGAGGTTTGAGTTAGGAAAACCTCTATACAACATGACCTTTTCCCCTCTTTTCATGTGTGTAGATCAAATCCGAAATTTTCATATCAACAAAATGTTACAAGAAAACACAAAGCCGATTGTAACCTATCATTTAAGTTTGAAGATCCTAAAAAGAATCATCTTTGGTCAAGGGAGCCCTCATCCTTGACCCTCAAATTTAGGCTCAATTTTTATATGCAAACTTTCCCCTTTATCTCCATTTCTTAGATCTATAACTGTTCCATCAATTTTTAGTTTTGTTAGTGTGATAAATTATATTTTTAGATATAGGGTTTATGTCAAATAGTGTTATTAAAATATACATCAAATTTCTCCTCTTGGTAACTCAAAAGAACCAAAACCAAGCATATTGGCTCTCCTTTGAGGCAACTAGCCAATCATCAAACCCTAGTTGGTTTTAGTTTGAATGTGAGGGAAATAAAAGATTTGATCCTAGTTAATCTACTAGTTAGATCTAGGATCTCTTTATTTACTCTACAATTTTAATATTCTAATTTTTTATCTTTTTGCCACAAAATTAAAACAATTAAAGGAAACATTGATCAAATTTATATGCACACCCTTTAACTTGTCATTTTTATTTCCACTTACCTATTCATCACTTATATTTGGGGCTTTGAATTACTTTTTTTTTTTTTAATTTAGCTAGAACCTAGAAAATTAGTAGTAAATGATTTATTTCTATTTATTTTATTGAATTCTTAACTTCCATTTAGGTATAATTTAGGATTATATTTTATATTTTTCTAAGTTTCATATTTATGTACACTTAATTTTATCATCATTTATTCAAATCTAAATCATCCTTGTGCATATAAATTTTCTTATTTAGTATTTGTCTCTTCAGTGATTATGGATTCATCTTTGAGTGATTTTTATTATTAAATATTAGTTTTGGATTGCTATTAACGCTTGTCTTTAGCCTCCTTTCATGTATATATGAAATATTTCAATTTGTTCTTATATACATTATATAAATTAATCCTTTGGTATTCAGTAATGGCATGTCCTTATAGACCAAACAAGAATGATATCAATGTAGGCATGCAAGAAAAATATTGGAACAAGTGTACCCACCTTGACATCACACATAGACATCAAATTGATCACCATTCTACCTCATACTGTATTATTGTCTTGTACTAGCTGATATCTATTTACATCAACTATCTCTGGAGGATTGTACAATCTTCAACACATATAATAGACATCAATGGCAACACATCTTGAGTTGAAAACAATGATGTAACACATATTTCCAACACATTTCAAAGAATTATTGCAAAAATCCAAGATCCGAGAATCATGTCAAAGTGGATGTGAGTTCATGTTTCCATATTATCATTGTTTTCTGAAGGCCAACCCCTTTTGTAGGTCTCCAAATAAATTCAAGCAATCAAGAAAGCAAGATCCAAGACCTTGAAGTGATGTGCATGGCTTCCATCCTTCAAGGAAGCCATTGAAGGGTGGTGAGTTGCAACACTTTGTTATTCCATCATTCCTTCCTATTCTTTATTATTTTATCATTGGCATTGCCATTATTGAAGTGGAAACACTTACATGGGGTTTGACTGAAGCAAGCCCCTAAATGGCCCAACATTTTTCTTGTCTTTGAATGTGTAGGTTTTAGGTTTTCAGAGGATTGAAAGAAGATTAAAGATAAATTGTAAATTATTTCATTTCAAGCCTTACATCTTGTCAACAAATGAAAACTTGCCTATAGAAGTATTTGACAATGTTCTTACAATTTTACAACTGGAAGTTAGAACCTCAAGTCAATCATTAAAGGAACTCAAAAACAAAGAAAAAGTGTCATACAAAGACCCATTCTCCCTAGGGAGATCATGTAATCCTACAATGACTGAAATCATTTTTTTTGGGCAGGTACATTGTCCTTTGCACTTCCTAGATTTGTCTACAAATTATTGTTTCAATTTGTGCATTTTTGGGTTTTGCAATTTTCATATTAGGGAACATAGTCTAATTAGGCTAATCATAAAAAATCAATTCCAATCCATTTCCAAGGGTCAAAAGGATCAGATCCAAGTTTGATTGACTCATCTTTATGGTTGAAATTCAATCAAAAAACCTTGTTGATTTGCATCCTAATATACCTTTGGAAAAGGACCAAAAGGAAATCTTAGGTTTAAATATTCAACTTAGGTTTCCATTTTTCCTATGATACACCTACACATTCTTCGATTATTAAATCTTATTTTATTTTAACATGTACATCACATGTTATTACTTAAAGCACTCATTACATAGTTACTGAATTTTACTTGATAATATTTATTTTTTCTCCCACAATTCCTTTGATCAAAGAGGCATGCATTATTAATAGCATTTATTTGGTCAATATTACTAATTATGTTAATAAATTCATTCTTTTCATGGCTCTAAATGTTCATTATAGCTTCATGATTTCCATGGGTTCATTCTAATTACAACATCATGTTTTTAAATAATTCATTCCCATCACAACTCAATTGTCTTGATGGTTTCATGCCACATTCTAGCCTCATGCAATTTTACAAGCTTCATTCTCATGGAATTTGGAACTTAATATAAGATTCATGCCACACAAAAATTTCATGTGCATACCATGGCTAATTGATTTTGATGGTTCCTTCCATGCCTATGTCTCTTTCCTTTTACTTTTATGTTTATTGAAATTATGAAATAATTGTTATTTCCACAGAAAAAATTTGTGTTCATGGTTCTAACCATGACTAATGGATATTAATGACTCCTATAATGCCTAAAATGTGTTTCTTTATTTTACTCTTTTTTTTATTGAAATCATCAAATAATTTAGAAAAATATATGAAAATTATATATATTTCTCTCTTAAGCCAACCTAATAGTCATAAATGTGTTAATTTGTGTTTTATATGGTGTATATAAAAGGAAAAACCATAATTCATTAGTGGACCATCTAGTAATAAAATAGAGTTATACATCATCCAAATAATACAACATACACATGTCCTAGGAATATTTAATAATAATTGCTTGACATGTCTTTGATTTGTTGTTGGGCATAGAACTTGGTATAAGAATATTATTTCTATTAGTAATCCTCCTAAAGTTAGTAATTTCTTGGCATGTCTTTGATTTGTTAGTCTATTTTGGATAAAATTGTATTTTTAGATTAGGTCACATAGTTTCATTATGTCAATAAAATCAAACCAATTTCAATCAATTTTCAAGGCACAAAAGGGTCAAATCCAAGGGTTGATTGACTCACCTTTGAGGTTGAAATTAAATCTAATTCCCTTTTTGATTTACATCCTAATGTTCTTTTGGAAAATGATTGATGTTAGTGGTTTATGCATTATACCTAGGATCCCTTTTTCATCAAAAAACCCACTAATCCTTCCTTTGTGGTTGTTTCCAAAAATGCCACCCCTCATAAAAGGGAAACCCTTTCATCCCCTGCTGAACCCAAAAAGAATAAAATGGGCCCCTCTGGTTCTATCACTATTGAAATTGAAGATGATTCGAAACCCTGCCCTAAGAATATTTCAAGTAGTGGCTCAAGAGAAATGAGATCGGCTAGGCTAGCCAATGCTAGTCAGAACAAGGACAAGGGTAACCAAGGAAATAAGCCAACTCTAGAGGAAATGGGTTTGGGATTTTCTTATGAATATTTTCTTCCTACTTATGATGAGGAAAGCATAGATAATAGTGAACAAGAAGAGGAGGGTGCAGAAATAAGTGAAGATGAATTTGAAGAGTACAATGGGAAGGAGGAAATTTTTAAGGATAATAAATATGTAGAAATAGAAGCCCTTGATTCAAAGCGGGAGGAAGATAAGGTTAATGTTAATAAGGATATGGTCCAGGATTATAATAGAGAGATAAAGCCTCACTCTAAGCCTCTACAAATCTTACATGATTAAACTAAGGAACTTTAAAGTGGAATTTTGAGTGTCAAATTAGATGATGATCATGGTAATTTAAAGGACATAATCTTGGAACTGGAGGAGGCTATAGGTAATATCACTTTAACTATTGAAGGGGTCATCAATAGGGCCATCTTTGGCATGATCTCTAGGAAAACTAAGATAAGGAAAACTAAGAAGAAGAAAGGAAAATACCAAGAGGATGATGTTCAAGCTACTACCACCATTGACAATATGGAGGAGAAAGACTGGCATGATGCACTAGACAATATGAAGTTTGATTGGGACCTCATTTGTTCTCCTAAAGATTAGTGGTTATTTGTTATGATTTTTCTATCTCTTCTTTGTTTTTTTTATGCTAGGTTGTTTCGCCTCTACCTTTTTTTCTATATTTTTATGCTTTTATTTATCTGAGGCCTACATTCCTCCTTTAGTTGTTTCTCTAGTTGAGGTTTCAAGGCCTCTATTTGTATTTTTTATATATTTTCTTGATCTCTTGGGTTCAGGGGCCCTACCCTTTCTTTTAATATATAAAACATTAGATCTACAAAAGGTTAATTTAGCATTTTAAAAAATATAGTTTACATGAATTGGAGTTTGAGAACATCGATCTTTTGAATAATTTTTCTTTTCTAAATCGGTTTCAAATGCTATATATGTATTTAATGGACACATTTCTAATTATAAAATTTGTGTTTTAGATCTAAGTTAGCTAGAAGGAATCTAGCTAAACCATACGTTTGACTATAATTTAATTATAATTAGAAATACTTATATTCATTTGTGCCATAATTTTGCCTAAGTGTTTCATAATATTATATTTTTACCTCTCCCATATGTACTGGAATAACTAAAAATACTACTAGTATAACTAATCTATAATCACATAGTAGTAAGGATGGAGCAGAGAGGGAGCGGGTAGAGAAATTTGAATTTAGGGGCTGATTCTGGAGAGGAAGGAGAAGATTCAGAAGAGGTGGATGATTTTTTGCTGCTAGGGTGGGTGTTGTTATTGACCTATTGGGTTGTAGAAGGTTTTTTATGGCTAGGTTGGGTGTTTCTACTGGCCTGCACGGTTGCAGTAGGGTGGTGTTGGCTACTGTCACTGGCTTGCTTGGAAGCGTTGTGTTGGGTCTTCTTGTTGTTGTCGCCCTATTGGGCTACTAGGGTGTACCTCATTTATTTTGGCATTGGTTTCTGACTTGCTATGTTGCAGTTTTCTACTTATGTTGGTGGTTTGGGCACCTTTGAAAGCTCATTTTGCCTCTTGGGAAATAGTGCTCTTTTTTTAGGCCATTTTTGGTTGTTGGTTTTCCCCTGGTGCTTGTTTAATGAGTTATTTTTTATATTTCAAGGGTTTCTTTTCATAATGGGGGGTGGGTTGTTTCCTTCCTCCTCCAATATTGACTCTTTGTAGCTCCCCTAGTCGTTTGAGGAGGTCATGGGTTTTTTGGGTCTTAAGAGGGTTGTGCTTAGTGACTATTCTACTATTGAGACTGTGATGGAGTGGTGGTTTTCCCTCCATGTTATTGTTGTTGGTGTTTTCCTGGTTGTGGAAGGCATTCCTTCTAGCCTCTATTCTGTTGATGAGTTGGTGTTGTTGATTGACCATGAGTTCTTGAACCCCCTATGGTATGTGATGTTTTATTTTCATTGGGGGTTGTGTTTCTATTGGAGGATTATTTGTATGGGATACTCCCAGATTTTGGTTTAATGGTTGGACTATATTTATTTAAGCCCCTATTTTTCTTGGAGTGAAAGGGTGCCTATGTTGCCCCTATTTCTAATCTTTTGCTGCTATCTGGGATGTGTATAAATTTTTATCTTTTATCTCAGTTGAAGTTTTGGCCTAAGGGGATCTCTCTCCTTTCTCCTATGCTTCCTTTGGTTGCTAAGTTGGCCCTTTCTTCTAGAGAGTTGGCTTTCTTTTGGAATCTTCGGCAAGTGTCTTCTATGGAGGTGAAGGAAGCTTCTATTGAGGTGGAGTCTTTTTTTGAGGTGGAGCTAGCTGTTGTGTCTTTCATGGGAAGCCCTTTTTTCTAGTACCTTCTTCTAAAGCTCCTATTGATGTGGATTCTTATCCTATTGAGGTGGTCTTAGAGGTTGTTGGAGTGGTGTGGCTTTGGTGGAAGGGTATTTCTTATCTTCCTTGGTAGCTACTCCTATAGAGGTGGAGTGGGGATTTTGTTTAGCTTTGATCTCTCAGATTTTCTAGACTATGCTGGCCAATTGGTTGATGATTTGGGTGAGGGTGCCTCTCTTCTTCGTGGAAGGTGGTCTTTTATAGACTCTCCTAGTGGCTTTATGGTCCTAGTTAAAACCTGGTGTATTGTGAGGGATGTTGGTCCTTGTAATCTGGTTGTAAGTGGGTTCCAGGTTTCTCTTCTAAAGCTAGTTTGGGTTCAAAATCCCTTGTAAAACTTGGCTTTGTTGGGTTTAAGGTTCCTATCAAAACCTTCTATTTAGTGCAGATCTGGGTAGTCTTGTTGTTATCTAGGTGATATTTTATCGGTTTGCTACTAGTTGTCTATGTTGTATCTATGAGCAACTTTTTCTTTTTTGTGTGGGTTTCTTTTTCTTTTCCCATATAATCAAAACTAAGCTATAATCACCATAACAAAGAAGAATAAAGTGAAAAATCCCACATGTTAAAAAACTTCTATTAAAATTTTCTATTTTTCCAAATCATTTAGAGATGCGAGAAAATTTAGGATGTTAATAGTTTAGAAAAATTGCATGAAAATATTACTAGCTCCCTTAAATCTCTTAAATATAGAAACTATAAATAATTATCCTCCCACTAATTTCTTTGGTACCATGTTAGAATCTATAAGGAAATATATAATATATAATATATAATAATATAATGAATATAATTTATTAAGATATAAAATAAAAATGATTATTAAATTCAAATTACCAAAATAAAGTCATTCTCTAAGAGAAATTAAAAATTTCATAATGACTTGATTTTATTTTCAACTAAAAAGAATGAGAGATACAAATATAAATAGCTTTATAGTTTCTAAATCTAATGAGGATGAAGATAAGACATAAAACCAAAAATTAAGTTGACTATTTATCCATATTTTAAAATATTTGAAGACAAGAGAAAATATAATATTATTAAAGGAGGGGAATATGAAACTCATTATCCTATCCTAAATATTCAAAGTAATAAAAATATTACACTTGTAAAGTAGAATGGCCATTAAAATCTTTTATAATCCTATTTTCCATTCTCTACAACCTTTCTATTTGTTTTAGGAGTGCACCCAGGCTTCTAACCTTTTAGTAAATTTTGAAAATATGAATAATTTGTAAATATAAATATATTTTCATTTGTAACAAAATTTGACACTTGTGAATCATTCAAGTGAGATGAGCATTGTCGCACATTTACATATAGAGGGTGCTAACATTGTACAAAGGGGTGTATTTTTTTTCAAAAGTTTAAGAAACTCATTAGAGAAATAAAAGAATTATAGATTTATATCAATTTATTTTTTCTTAGTTATCTATATTTTTATTTTTGATGAATTCGATGTAAGACATGGTTCTATTTGAACATTCAAATTGTCTCCATTTATTTGTCACTTTCTTTAAGAAATATTTATTTCTAGATACAAATTTGTTGTGTTCATGCTAATGTTATGCTAAATTTTATTCAAGGATAGCTACATTTTTTTTTATGAATTCATAGTAAGTATTTTTGTGTTAACATATCAAGTAACTAGTGTAAGCAAATGATTACTAGATGGAATCTAAATGATTTTACTAAATTGACATCTAATAACTTAAGTCTTTCAACACCTAAATTAATTAGTTAGACAACTCAAAGTATCTTATAATTGTGAATGGTTTATTATTCTTTTGTTTGATATTTTACTTTATCTAAAAGAATAAACACTAATCTAAGTGTTATCTAACCACCTACTCCAATTTATAGGTAAAAGTCATGAGAGTAAATTATTAAATTATTTTTCACAATAAAATTAATGTTACAAAAGGTAGCCATACCATGTATTTTCAACTTCTATTCATGAACCTATGGATCTATATTTTTGTATTTGGAAATCACCTCATTAACTTGGCCATGGACAACACAATATATAATGGTGATAGATAAATTGGGTTTATATTTATTTCTTAAAGGCTTCACTTATTTGAAATATAGTTTAAAAAGAATTGATAGTAATTTGATTTGTGACTTTAGTGTTTGTTATCCTTTAAAAAAAAAAATTGAGTCAAGTATTATTTTCTTCTTTTCCATTAAAATTTTATGCTAACACATTGATTCCATTTCTTAGGTCTTCAACTTGATGTTATAATCAATATTTAAATCCCAACATTACTAAAGAATGTGAATTTTGGAGAATTCATTTACAAATCTTTGTTGAATTCAATCATATTTTTGGTCCATTTAGATTTATGTTAGTTTGAATTATTCTTGTTGCCCATCAAAACTAGTGCAATTGATAGGGATGAAGGAACTTGAGAAAATTAACACTCCTTTCCCTATGTCTAAGAAATATTAATAATGATGAAATATTGCATTTACCTATGATTACATGTTTCTCTTCTATTAAATATTCTTATTATTTTCTTATATGTATTTTTTCTTATTCCATTCTATACTATAATGTTTATATTATTTGTATTCTCTTATTCTTATTCTATTCTCATATGTGTGGTGTATTTTCTTAACTCTTATAAAATCATATGATATGTGGATGTTTCTTTAAAAAAAATTATATACAGATCCACCCTTTTTTGGCACCACAAGGCTTTAGATCATACAACACTATTTTTCTATGATTCTTGCAATACCCTATATTCTTCTCTATAACTGACTAGAATCATTGGAAGAAGTTCATACTAGTCAAGTGTCCTTGTAGGCTTTCCCCATAAGTCTCTACTAGATCACACTTTTTGGTTTCAACCTAACAAGGATGAGATTGGGATGCCCAAAGGGGTTCAACCTAGTCTATGAAGTCCTTATATTATTTTTTCCTACCACCAATGTATATTCTATGGATATTCATGATAATCTTCCTACTCAACTACAAAAGGTATTAGTAATAGCACCATGTTCAAAATATTTCTATATATCATGATGTGTTAACTATATTAAGCTTCATACCATCTGCATTCTTACATGGTAAAATCCTATTTTGTTATTACGCATTCATCACATTCTATTACTCAAAACTATTGATCATATCTTTTTCTTGTCTCCTCCAATTCCTCTTATCAAAGGGGTTTGTATTATCACAAATATTTCTTGGTCGATATTAATAAATATGTTAACAAATTCATTCTTTTCATGGCTCTAGATGTTCATTATAGCTTCATGATCTTCATGGCTTCATGTCAATCATAACACCATTTTTTTAAAGGATTCATTCCCATCACAAATCAAGTATCTTCATGGTTTCATGTCAAATTCTAGCTTCATGCTATTTTACAAGCTCCATGCCACATTACAACTTCATGCTCACGGCTCTTGGAACTTCTTCTAAGATTCATGCCACACAAATATTTCATGTGCATGATCCCAACCATGGCTAATGGATGTTAATGGTTCCTTCCACATTTATCTCTCTTTCCTTTTAATTTCTTGTTTATTGAAATTGTGAAATAATTGTTATTGCCACATAACAAATTCATGCTCATGGCTCTAACCATGGCTAATGGATATTAATGACTCCTATAACACCTAAAATGTGTTTCTTCATTTTACTTTTTTGTTTAATTAAATTATCAAAGAATTGTGAGGAAAATGTGAAAATTACACACATTTCTCTCTTAAGCCAACCTAATAATCATAAATGTGCTAGTCTATGTGTTATGGTGTGTATAAAAGGGAAAACCCTAATTCATTAGTGGACCATCTTGAAATTAAAAAGATTTATGCATCATTCTAATTAACATTAGCATGCCATTGGCATACATATGTTCTAGGTATATTTCATAACATGCAAAATTCATTTTTCAACAAAAAAGTTCATTATTATAATGCTTAATTAATTTAAACTAGATTATTTATATAAGTGAATTATTACAATTGCTTAACATTTCTTATGAACAAAATTGTAATATTTCTCTCATAATAAAATATTAGCTAAAATAATATCTATTTATAAGTACAAAAAATCTTCCATCCAAGTTTCAAATGCTCATTTGGATCTTTTCTTTTCACTCAAGGCTAGACTTAAACAACACACTCTAGGTTTTGACTTGCTTAGGTGGCTCATCTACAATCACACTAGATAAGGGCCATCTATTAGTGTGATTTCAAATGAGTCACCTAAACCAAATCAAAGATTAAAATGTATTTTTTAAACCAAATTCACCCATTAATCATCCAAAAACACACAACCACCATATACACTTTTATAGACTACTAATGATTTTGTAAACTCTGGTGTTTATTTTTGCTTCATATTTATAAGAAAAATAAGAACTTTTGAAAAGCAACCTGTAAAATTTTGTAAAATTTCTTATGCGTTTCAACAACCCTAATTTTCTGCTTTAAAACGGAAAAACATAACGCAATTATGGTACTTTGATGCTGTAAGTTGATGAATAAAAACTACACATCAATAGGGTTTTGGCCGCAGCACCCTCTTATACGACTACTGCTGAAACCACTTATTCTTCTTTAACAGAAACCTTCCCAAAGAAAAGCATGATAAATACTGTCACTTGGTGATGGCATAGATGGCATATATAACTCCCGGCAAGTAGCCCAATATTGTGAGCAGCAAACATATCCAGAACTCAACCTGTACCATCAATCAATACCCGCAATACATTTTACTTCTTAAATATCAATCAAAGATGAAAAAAAGCCTAAAAAACGTTGAGAGTTAGTGTTTGTTACATGGCAACCAAATTTTAAGAAGACTCCCAAGGGAGGCAACAGTATGGCCAACAAGATGTCAATGAAGTTTGCAGTGCCCTCCTTCATGACGAACTATTGTTCCACAAAATTCTACGCACAGAGAAGAGACTTCACAAAGATTAAAGAGAAAATACAAAAGCCCGTAAGATCAATATGTGAGTTTGTAAGAGCTTGTTCAAAAGATAGAGTACCTGTGTTTGAAACGAAATGAGAGATCCTTGTTTGAGGGGGGAAAGACCTGGCAGTATGGATACTTCGTTGGATCTTACAAGGACGTCGTGACCACCTTTCCTCTTTACTGAACTTCGTGGGCTCCTATACCACCCTTGTGTACAATGCACAACACATCCAAAATATGGCTACGAATACCTAAATACCTTCAGTCCGGTGTGATCGTTATGTAACGACTAACGAATTTTCGCCTCTGGTTTTCCTTATGAGATGTTTTAAACGTTGCAACCACGGAAAAGATAATGTAGTGTGATTAGTGAATACCCATAACTTAAAGTATCTTTGTAGTGAAGAGACTGTAGATTTGACAAGTGTGGAGTGCTCTTCTGTGTAGATTTGGCAAGTGTGGAGGGCTCTTCAACAAAATTGTGAACTTAGAGAGAGATGAGATCTTGTATCAAGAACATGATTTCAAAACTTTGGTAACACTAGAGAAAGCTAACCAGGAACGGATTACCTATCTAAGATGGATGATGGAGAAGAAAAGGGACCAATAGATGATGATTCTCTCGTACCATAATACAAGGCAAAGATGGTGTACTTATTTGTCTATAGGAGAATTTCTTGAAACTTTCAATGGTATAGAGAAAAATTCTTGATGAGTCACGCATTCTCATTTGCATTGAAAGGTGGACAACTTTTGAAAATGGGAAAAGGATTCTTTTTGAGAAGGGAGGTATTACATCATGAAACAAGTAATACCAAAATAAACACATGGAGGAATAGTTTGGAATTATGTAAAGATATTGTTTTGAGTTCTTACATACAGCAAAAGTGATAATGTTTGTTCATCTCAGTTTTGTTAAATCTTATTTCTAAATTTTCGTGTTTAATAGTATTTATAGAAATTTTGTTGTTATCACTTTTAATTTTGTATTTAAGAAAAAGGATAAAATTTAAGAAATGACATATTTGAAAGATATATTCTTACATCTATTTGATACATCTTAGTATAAAGTATGATAAGAAAGAACAAATAAGATCAAAAACAAATGAGAACTTAACAAAATGAGGAATAAGCATATCATATGTAGAGCACATATAACATATAGAAGAATAGAGTATATCATAAGAGAGAAAAGAGTATATATGATATAGTAAAAGTAAAATAGTGACCCAATGATAGGAAAAAATACAATATGAAAAAGACAAGTTATAATATAGGAGTCTTGTTTAAGAGAGATCATTTTTTTTGTTTACTAACTTCAATTATATGAATAAAGATATGATTTTGTTTTTAACAATTGGATATAAAATAGTACCCCTAAGTTCTTTATTTTTTGAGTTAGTTAGTAGATAATATACTTAATACTACTAAAAATAGAATTGTTTAAAACCATACCAAAGATCTAACACTTATATCAAAGATAAGTCCCAAAATTTAATTTGTATGTCAACACCAACATACTCATGCTCTAGACATATTACATGAGTGCTTGGCACATCTATCTTATTCAAGTTATTTACTCACATCTAAGGGTTTGGCATAAAGAGAAGAATCTCATTTAGAAAACCCTCAAAATAGTTTGTCAATATTGCATGTCTTTAAATGTAGGTTCCATATAATTATTCAAATCCTTATATTTTGTATGTATGAAAGTCTTATACTCAACAAGGAAAAAAATTTCAGGATTGTATAAAGATTATGTGTGTTGTACACCGTGTAAACCTTATAATATTTTAATATTATAATTTAGGTCCTTAATTAAATGGGACACTACCCTTGGAGGAATTTATGATAGTATTTGGATGACACAACTTGCCACATGTAATGATGGGTATGATATGAAAGGTACTTTCTAAGAGCTTTATTGTTCAAGAGTTGAAAATAAGTTCATGCAAGAGAATCTATTAAAAACGAGTTACATGTAAGTTTATGTCACACCTCATTTTTTAACAATAAAAATAGGTCATATTTGCATTAATTATCTATGGATAATTAGATGATGCAACTAAAAATTATGAAATTATAGATTAGATACAATTTATATAATATAATTATTTAGATATGTACTTAACTATTTGTGGATATATATATATATATGATGAATGATGATAATGTGATTTTATCTTTTCAATAATTCTAGTAAATTGATTATTGATTATTGAGTTTGTGGATCAACTTTCAAAAGAAATGGGAGAGTAAGAGGAATTATATTTGTATTTTAGGAGGTGAATCTACTTCCATTAGGAAGAAGAAGGAAAAGTAAAAATGAAGGAAAAACATTAGTTTAGATAATAAGTTCTCTTATTTTTGAAAGGAAAGTCAAGTATGGAAATGCTTCCCTAATGCAAATCAATTAGGGAAGAGGCTGCAAAAACATTGTTTCAAATCTTTAACTTAACAGTTTCACTTATGAATGCACATGCAATTAGATTAATTTTAGATTTAAACCATTAAAATACATAGCATAGAATTTATGTAAGAAAACCTTTTCAACAAAAAACCAACACACCAAAGCATAGATCAATTATATTCTCAATAAAAAACTACTACAATACAATGTGCAAAGTCTATGCTCTTGCAGGTGTAGTTTCACTATGATACAAATCTAGAGTGAATCTGGAAGCACAACGATATCTTTGAAAATTACAATCAAGCTCTCTAAACAAATGCATTAAGGCATCAATATGTACTTCTCATACATAGGCATTTTTTTTCCATGTGTCAATTTCATAGTCTCTACATGCATGCAAACTAAAATCAACAACATGCACAAGTCCCAATTCACCTAATTAGCAACCTATTAAACATGCACGTACATGCAAAAAAATGCAACAACATGCAAGGGTTTCAGCTCCAAAAATCAAGCAACCTTATATGATAGGAATCTCATAGAGAAAATTAGCTTTACTGCTAAAAGATAACTCACCCACAACTCCTACTCACTGTAAGTGACAACTCAATCTCTGTTAAGCAAGTTTCCCTTCCAAGCTTTAGTCAACAATTCAACAACATGCCACATAGCATCTAGATGCACATCCTAGAGATTTTAACAATTCTCCAAGCTCAAATTTGTGCCCAAGTGATAAGTGTCACTTTCCCTTTCTTTCAATTTTTGGAAGAGATAAACTAGCACACAAGTGGACCCCACTAATACTTGCTTCTAAAAAAAACTGTCACATGTCAACATAGTACCCATTTTAGAGGTAGAAACAATTATCATTTCCCAATGGAGAACCCATGTGACATGTGTCACAATTTTACCTTCTAACACTTTGCATGTAGGATGCCAACTCCCCTCTAGGTCCCACAAAGTGACTTAGCAATTTGGAAACAATAATTATTGTATTTAATAAATTAAATCGAGAACTTAGGGAAAAATAATTAATAAATTAATCATAGGACTCACTAAGTTTGATACATCTTAATCCCAATAGTTTTCCTTTGTAAATAAATTCATAGAAATAATTTTGTAGAGCCTCTACATGATAAAGAAAACTATTATGTAAAACAAGGATGATAAATATAAGCTCCTTCAAGGTTTCATGCCTTAAAAAAAAAAATTTCATTTCATTTCTTGGTTTTGGAAGTTAATTCTAAATATGTAAATTTTTCTTACTATATATAAAATCCTTGTATACATATGCATATGTATGGGTAAAGTACAAAACTATCTCACAATTTTGGCCATCTTGTAGTGCCCCTCCCTGTTGCATCTTGTTAATGTGAGATCGGTGTTTTAGCTTCATTTTTCCTCGTGATTTTTGTGGTCGTTATTTTATGGATTTGAATGATGTGCACAAGCAACCACATGTTCAAGATGAGATTCCTCAACATGTCAATTGTTGGAATTTTGTATATTTCTATGCTTGGATATATTAATTGCTTTAGTTCAGTGATGTGCATTATATATGTTGTGATTAAATTTATTCATGTTTATGGATGTTTAGAATGAATGATTTATTTAATGATTTATATGATAGATGTATAGATGATATTTATGCTTTATGCTATTGGACCTCATTGGTTGATTATGATGTTCTTTAGCTATATACATTAAGAGGGTACCATTGACGTGCATTGTATGGTTACGGATACAGGGTTATTTCTCTACCTAGCTACATAAGTCTAAGTTATTCTCCAATTATGGTTAATTCAGATATGTCACATTGGGTCCCCTCCCTATCCATTCCCTATCTATATTTGAATCGAGTATGGTATGTGTCATATTTGACTTTATTTGAACCCAGATCCAAATTAGGAGTTATTTCAGAATCCCTAGGTGTCATGAATAAGTAGTGAAAATCTGATTTAATAAATGGTTTAAATTTCATATTTTTTGTTAGAGTAAATTGCATTTATGCTTAAGTTTACTTAGGCATTATTTTTGCATTTATTTGGTTGGGTGATTTTTTCCTGTTTCAGGTAGTTTTACACCCGCCACACATTTTCATGTCTTTATAAGGTAGCATTGTACAGTGTGCAAATTATCTCATTTTATTCACTCTTTTATGGTGAAATGGCCTTGTGTTGCTTCTCTCATTTTCTGTGAAGGTATTTGTTGTAGATGGTGCTCTTGGGAGGTGGATGAAACCAACATGGTATTAGAGCAAATCATTCTACAATCTTTCCTTGAGAGTTTTCATTTGAGTGTTTGAGATCGTTTTGTTTTTTAAAATATTTGAATTTTTTTCAAATTTCAAAGTTGCCTATTTGTCAATTTTTCCAATTGATTCCAGTTTGCATATGAAGTTGTGGATAGCTGGTTCGAAGCATCATTGGAATTGATTTGTATTGAAGGCATTGAATTTCTATTGTTGGGTGCCATTCCTGTTGTGTGGACGCGTTTTACCAATTGGAAGTGTATTTTCTTTGTGTGTAGTGTGTGCATTTATCCTGGCATGATTTTTTTTGCAGCGATTCTGAAGACATTGCCTGAGGTGCTGAAATTTGCCAAGAATATTTCAATTCATTTCCTGAAGGCTATGGTTTTTCTTTGCTAAGCATTTCAAATTTGTAGAACCCCTAATTCGTGGCATTTGTGTGCATTGACTGACCATTTGCAGACCTGTATTTTGGCGTTTGCAAAGGCCACGATATCTCTTGTGCATTGATTTAAATTTTGTGGCCATAATTTCTATGGTGGTGTTGTGTTCTTTAAATTAATCGAGGCATATTAATTTCAGTTTGGAGAGCTGTTAGTGCAGGAATTGGAAAATCTCCTAGTTGTTTGGGGTGTGATTTTACCTATCACAAGCCCAATTTTCTTTGAGGAGGCATTTTTTGGTTTTTTTCTTTATCGTAGTGCCTTTGAGAGGCACAATTTGCTTAAACCCATGTTTCTTCATCTGTGCTTTGGTGGCACGGCTTTTTTCATTTGGAAGGCTCATTTTTGCTTGAAGGTCATTTTTTTTTGGGATGGTATGAATTTATTCAGCAGAAGTCACGAATTTCCCTGAGGCTAAAAAGTCCATCTATTCAACGCACGAATTTGTTGAGAGGAGATCAAAGACGCTGCATTGGAGACGTCTTGTTGAGATAAGGGGTGTTGACACTTTGAATTTCTTGTTGGGCGTGATCATTCCAATGGTGATGATTGCACTCTGAGATCCTTTTGCACCTGTGATCTGGTTTGGGGATTAAAAAATCGGTCTTTACAAGCTCTGTGTAGAGATTTGAGGGCATAATTATTGTGAGTGGAGGTTGACATTTTATCTAGGACCTTCAAAATACTATTCAAGCAGGCAGCTGAAAAAAGCATGTTTTTTGTCCATCAGATCGTGTGCTTTGATCAAGTGGATGGGGAAAACTTCTATTTAAAGAGAATTTTTTTTGTTGTGGTGATTTCCCTTGTTGCAGGAGCAAATTTGTTTTGGAGGAGGCCGCGATTGAAGTTTTACGGACTCCTCTGATTTGTTGCTTCTCTCAACAATTTCTAGTGCCTTTTGTTAAAGCACAAGGGTTTGAAAGCGGTTTGTATTCAAGTCAACTCCGCACATAGCTTCCACTGGAATTTGCATTTATGTTGAAGAGAACGATTTACAGAGGGTACAATTTGTCTATTTGAACTCATCATATTACTAGTTGGCGGAGGCATTTGTTTGGACGAGTTCTTCAATGGAGATCGGCGAAAAATCAAATTCTTTGGTGCAGTCAAACTTTATACTTTATAAATTTTGAAGGAAATTATTTATTTAGGGTTCAAGCAACTGAGTGGAAGTGGGCCCAAGTTTTTTGAACTTGTTCTTGGAACATTAATCCCACATTGACAGCATGTGGTGGATTTTTCTATTCACATAGAATTGCAGTGTATTTGATTGTCTTGAGCAAGTCTCACAAGAGGCTATCTTGCTTTTGTGCTTGGCGGGTCATTTGGTTTGGTGATTTGGCACAAGAACCCATTAAGGTGTTTGTAATCTATGGATTAGCATGGGTTAACCACACTTGATTCATGAGGATACAAAGTGCAATTTAGCCACTAAACCTCACTCCCAATAAAATCATCTAATGTAAATTAGAATGAAAGCTATTAACTTAATCAAGTTAAACTATGAAATCTTTTAGATACCCCTACTTTAATACATTAAAACTTAATCTATTGGGGAATTGGTGTCATGTTGATGTGGAACAACAATCCTTTCCCAATCCCGTGATTAGTGAGTTTGTTTCAATTGATTCTATTGAAGAGAATCGATGAAAACGTTGTGATAAATGGATGAAAACATGATTCATGTTAAAATGAATACGATGCAAGAGTAATCTACCATGATTTTATGCTAAAAGATGTAGGGTATGTGCAGGATCATGATGGGCCAAAAAGTGGCAATATGATGGGTATGTGGCTGATGATATTTTTTTTACCCAAAATTGATGAAATGAAAAGGGTTTTCAAAGGAGATTCTCAGATTTCCACCAATATAAATTATGCTTTACTTTGAATTTAATAAATTATTATTATTCATTTTCTATTGAATTATGACTAAAGTCCTGATTTTTAGACTGATTGAAAAACATCTATAGCTTTCAAACGATATCATATTTTTTGAATCCAAAACATGCGTCACATTCTATGCTTTGCATACTATAATATTAAAAAATAAAAAATGAATTTCATGAAGTTTTTACCAAGTTAAGGTGATTAGACATACAAGTCTTTATATTTTTTAAAAGTTGTTATAAAAAAAATATAATTAATTATTTATTTGGAAAAAAATTACAAAAAAATATGCATCACATCGGGACATGAGTCCTTTACTTATATCTAAAATCTTATAAAAAAATATTATCATTTTAATGTGGTTAGGGTGGTCAGACAGACACCTACTTCTTATTTTTCCCTGAAATTGAAGTACTACTTTATTGAAATTTTAAATTTTCACCAAATAGATTTTACTTTTTTGTAAATAAACCTATTAATTTAGAAACTGCAATCAATTTCATAGATATTTTTGAAATAATATAGATAACTTATTCAAATTTTTATGTCAAGTTGCCTAACTCTGATTTTTCTAAAAAAAATTCCACTTAAGGGCTTATTTTTTTCATAATGATCCTACACATACCCTATAGATATGCAATTGCTAAGCTAATCTAAATGATATTTAAAGTAAAAAGATTCAAACCCTAGCTCTCTAATTAGCTAAATGGATGCATAGAAGCCATTAATGAAAGCTAAGTTATTATGAAACTGATTTAAACTAAAATATGTTGAGAGATAGATCCATTTGTCTCCAAATAGTGACTTATTTATAGGATTTAGTAAATGAGAAATGGAGGGTTGAGATTTTAAAATCTATTCAATGCTCAAAGATGGAGGAAATTAGAGGCATGGATCATGGATTCTTATCAATGGGTGAGAATGCAAGATGAGATTTAATCAAGGGATCTCATTCCTTCCAAACAAGCACACTATTGACCTATACAAAAGGTCAAAAAGTAACTTGTACAAGAAGTCACGAGTTAACTTGCATTTGAAGTTTTGTGAGAATATTCCCTTTCTTAAATGATTGCAAGAAAAAAATATATATTCTTTGGAATATTCATGGGTGAGGAAATAGATATTTTGCTAATTAAAACAAAGTTTAATTGTGCAAAAAGGGAGGGAATATTCCCTCGAAAGTGGGAGGAACTGGATTAATTAGATAATTGCTAATTAAACAAAGTTTAATCATGCAATTAGGGGAATTAAAAGAATAAAGTGATATTCATAAGATGAAATGTTAGTGCAAAAGGGGATGAATTCATATAATTAGATTAATTAGATTAATAGATGAAAATGATGTAATTAATTAAATAGCTAAGCTAATTTAATCAAATAAGAGAAAAGAGGATGGGTTTTAAGATGAAATGATGTTAGTATACCTGATTCGAGTGTATGATATCATTCAGGACATTTTTTTCAGTGTATACATTCTCCCCCTCTTTGAAGTGAGGTACCTACTACTTCAATTCAAATATTGATGCATTTCATATGAAAACTACTACTTAAATAGATAAATAAATTATTTTTTAGATGCCCCAACAGAAGGATTAAGCTGATTCCCTACCCCATCAAGAAATCAGGCAAAAAAATTGGAATTTTGGGTTGATTTCTCGACAAAGGTGAAAAGCTGCCCTAAGGGTCCAAAAAGGCTCTGAGATGCAAGAAATATGCCAAAAATGAAAAAAAAAAGATGCAAAATAAGGTTCAGTTTGGCAAAGTTGGTGAAAATGATGATAAACTCTAGCTTCATGGTTAAACTAAGGCCAAAAACCCTAATTTTCAAGCATAAATAGGGAAAGAAGGGTTACTTTCAATTCATTTTTGCATTCACACCTTAGAGAATCCCTACTTTTGAAGTTTTGACCTTTAGCAAAATGGCTCATTGTGCACATCTCGTTCATCTTCCTGATCAAGTTTGAGAGTACTAATGGTGAGCAGATGCAAGACCCCGAGTATGTGACTCAAAACCTCTTTTGATTTTCATGTTACTTGTGCATTTAATAGGGCATCAAAGTTAGGTCAAAAAGTGTGTCACTATATAGAGACGCTTTGAAAGCATCTATTGATGTTCTAGCGACTCATGTTTTGTTTAGCACCACACCCCAATATTTTGGTTTAGCAACACAATTGATAATGGTGTCATAGGTGCAATAGAGTGACGCATGGGCTCTTTTGGTTCAACGATGTATGAAAGCGGTTATTGATGCATGCTTCAAATGGTGATGCAACCCCATTTTTAATAGAGTGATGCATGCCAATACCGATTCGCTATTGAGTGTAGCGACACACATCGCCAAAATGGAGATGCACCCCATAAAGTAATATAACAACGCACCCCAAAATCAACGATGTTATTGATGTTTTCGGTGCAAAGTCTTAAATTTTGATCAGTTTCTTGACATTTTCAGTAGATTGACATTGTGTGCAAGATGAGTGTAGGAGTATTTTCCACTACTGATGTCCCAAGAGCATAGATACAAAATTTTGTCTACATCAAGACCCACCTTGCCCTAATTACAGTGTTGGTCGAGAGATGGCACAATGAGACATCCTCATTCCACTTGCCCATTAGGGAGGTGACAATCACGCTTAAGTGTTAGCAACACAAGGGCAAACAACTGAGAGGGGGGCTGAATTAGTTGTCACCAAATTTCAAACTTATTAACTTATTAACCTTTATTCTCATATCTGATTAATAACAGTGAAAGCATGAATCAACAACACATTATAAAACACACATAACACCAAGATTTGTTGCGTGGAAACCCCGTTAGGGGAAAAACCATAGTGGAGGTTAATCCATAAGTTATACCATGTTAAAAGTATAAGAAGAATAAATAATGAATGCACATGCATTCAGGCACACTACCTAGAGCTCACTATTCAAAGGAAGGCTAATTGTCTTACATAGAATATTCAGATTAAATCCATCTAAAGAATTTGAACTGAGAAAGCAACATCTACTAATGCTTGAGTATAGTTCTGGTTAAGCACATGAAAACTTCTCCACTCTTCTTCACTCTTCTTACACTTTGCTCTGCTTTCAAATTATCTAAACCTTATTCGCACATTGCACACACACACTTCACATCTCTCTTCTTTTCAAATGAAGAAATAATCACTTATATATATCCACAACAAGAAACTACATTGCTTCATGTCGGCTTCAATAAAATAATAGAATGAATGCAATCAATTGGCCCAAAAGAATAAATATTATTAATGTGCATCAACCAAGGTCGGCCACAACATAGTAGAGACCCAAAACAATGTCCTCAAAAACAAGACACCTTCAAAGATTCTTCCTCAAAGATCCATAATATCCTTCAATCACATTGTTGGCCATGAACATGAAAAACATGAACACACAAGAGAAAATATTGGATCGCGAGCACACTGATCAATGTGAACATGCAACATAGATAGAACATGATCTAGAAATGTCCAAAAATACTTTAGGAACATACACAACCACTCAAAATTTCAAATACACATTATCTCCTTCCATGAACACCAGTTATAGTAGAAAAGTAGTTGTTGGAACACAAAAACTTATAGCTTGCTCAAATCTTCATGCGTACCTCTAAAACTTATGGAGTAGAAGCTAGATAGGCTTGAGAACAAACCTTTAGATCTACAACATCTTACCATCAACATACTAAAATTTCAAACACATTGATCTTCACTGCTTCACAGACAACCTGTAACATATTTTATTACAATTTTCTCAATATCCTTGACATATACAATCTTAAAGACATTAATGTGAATAGTGTTGATATCAATGACAACCACATATCAGAAATACAACCACAACATCCAATAATCTCCCCCTTTGCAATTGATGGCAACACATCATGTGAAAAACACCATCAACGCAACCATCTCTTCTCCAACAATCTCCCCCTTAGATATTGCTCTTCTCTCCCTTAGTTCTTTCCAAAGTTTTTCATACTGTTCTTCTCCCCCTTTTTTTTTAGCTCTTCCATATTTTTTCACATTACTCTTCTCTCCCTTTTATATCAATGGTAAAGGTAAAGCTCTGAACCACATAGCTGAATGATCTGACTACTCCCCCTGAGTAGCAGCCACCACAACATCAATCTGAATCAAGATATGACTATGAAGTGCATGGACCGATGCAATGTATTGCATCATAGTTCTAATTAGGTGGGGTAATCACCCCTAGCTTCCCTCTGAGATACTCAAAAGTATCCTTACACAAAGGTTTAGTAAAGATGTATGCAATCTGTTCTTTAGTAGGCACATACTCCATTCTGACTTCCTTATCACTTTATCTCTCAAAAAGTGGTACTTGATACATATATTCTTGGTCTTTGAATGCAACACCGGATTCTTAGAAATGTTTATAGCACTTGAATTATCATAGAATATGGTAATAGGTTCATCATACACAACTCTGATATCTTTCAACATCTACTTCATCCACAATACTTGAGTACAATTGTTAGCAGTAGCAATGTATTATGCCTTTGTAGTGGATAAAGAAACGACATTCTACTTTTTACTTAACCATGAAATCAACTTCCTTCCCAAGAAAAATGTGCCACCACTGGGTGAACCCACATAAGTTGTGAACACTTTTTTGGAGGAAAGGAAAAGCAGTTTTTCCCCTCTACACAAAGTGAAGGGGTTTAGCCGAACCTAAGGGTTCAACCGAACCATTATAGTGGTTTGGTCGAACCAGGGGGTTCGACCGAACCCTGTGTTCACTCGAACCCATTGACATATGAGGAAATATATTAAAATAAAGGGGTTCGAGCCCCCATAATAGAGATTAAAATAAAAAACACTGTCATTTTCACCAATAATTCGGCGAACAGTGATAGAGGCGGTCGGTGAACAGGGCAGTGCGTGCGGCAAACCGGCGAAGAAACACTTGCACAAACTCGGCCCACAAACACTTCACCTTTGAGCAACCTCCATCACCCTCCAACGCATCCTCTCAGGTTGGTTGCACTATTCCATAGCTCATTTTGGTGCAAAATTTGTGGCATAAATTGCATTTGTTTGAAAGTTTTTAAATGCTTTGATGGGTATCCATACCCTGTTCGAAAATCCCCATTTTTTGTTAAATGTTTTGATGGGTATCCATACCCTATTGGAAAATCCCCATTTTTTATTAAATGTTTTGATGGGTATCCATACCCTGTTCAAAAACTCCCATTTTTTCTTAAAAGCTTTGATGGGTATCCATACCCTGTTCCAAAACCCCCATTTTTTCCATAATCTTTGATATACCAAAGTTGGTTTCTAATCTAACTTTCTTTTTATACTATAATTTTAATAATTTGAATAATTGATTCCATGTTTTTAATTTTTTTTTTTATAATTGAAAATAATTTTGTTTTGATTGTTTTGAATAATTGTATTTGATTGATATATAATTCAACATAACACCAAGAAAATAATCAAAGACTCAAATATCAAAAGAGTATGAAGTTGAGAATTCAAAGAAAAGATAATAAATGATACAACTTCATGAAACTAAGAAATTGAACTCCATAGATGAAGATATATCATCTTTTCCAATTTAATTAGATCATGAAACATTTATTCAAGGTATGGATTTAAGAAGAATTTGGAAAAAAAAAAGGGAAAATGTAAAACTTCATGTAGTTAAGAAATTGAATCACAATACTATAACTCCACCCAAATTGAAATATTTATGTACATATAACATTCATTAATCCAACCAAAAATACAGAGGAAGATAGAAAGACCTTGAAACTTGGTATTATTTTAAACTAGTGATGATCATGCACTTATTCTAGAGAGTTTTGCAAGGATAATTTTAGATTATATATGGAAGTAGTAGGAGCATCATATTTGGTTCTAGCATATTACATATAGTCAAATAATTGTGCATAAAAAGTTTAAAATTCACATATATTTTATTGGCTAATTAGGATGCATAAAAAGCGGGGCATTCAATATATATGGAACTTATTAGGATGCATGAGAATTTAGATGAAATATACTTTAGATCTAGTGCAAAGTTGATAGATGAAACACCAATTATACAATAATGTTTAACTCTATAATTGGTCTAAGTAATGAAGTAAAGTCTATTTCATAAATTTTTTGGTTGGTTGAAAAATATAGCATATAAATATGAATATGTTTTCACATTGAAAAAAGTGATTTACATATATCACTTTGATTGATCCAAAAAAATATTTCACTTACTTCACATATCATTTTGATAGATCATGTGAACTACACCTATGTATATTAGCCTCTTTGCATATTTTTTTAATCAAGAAGGGCCTCGTACAATCCAAAAATAACAATATTTTTTTGTAACTTTGAGCTAAGGCTATAATTGGTGATCTTCTAAAAGAGAAAAATTAATTAGAATTGAGGGTTTTCCTTCAATACCCACAACTTTAATGATATGTTGGCACAATCTTATCCCCTCAAATAAGTCATCTAACTCAACCTCATTATGTGTGGATGGGTGGAGTATCTTAGATACAACTCAAAGGAGATTACCTTTGTCATTTTTTTATTATAGAAGCAACCCAAATTGGAGTTCAATTACCTTTGCAAGCCCCATCCACATTTATTTATTATCTTCTAAAATGAGGTTCCAACCATCTGATTTCCATCATACCCACCTTACTCAAGCAATAGGAGAAACCCAATAGGAGACTGAAAACTAACTAGTTATTTGTCATCCTATTGTCCTAGCTAGTGAACTCAATTGCTCTATGTGAAACCATTCTAAATTTGGTTGAAATATTCTCATAAATGATGATTTCAATTTTATTTTGTAAAGAATTAAATGGGATGTCCCTATCATTAAATATTCATCAATTTATGTCTTTCCAAAAATTCTAACTCAACTTAAATGGGCTAGCCTTCCATATTCTATCCCAAGTGGAATTAAATGATAAGCATAAATTCTCAATTCATAAATAGAGATAAGAGATATTGTGAGAGGGAATTATACCATTTTAACTCACAACAATGCTAATTCTAGAACTTAGAAGAATATGAATAGTTGAGTAATAGGTGATTGGAAGATTATTTAGTAGACATGCATAGTAGAAACCTTACAGATAGATATGTAAAGACAAACGTGTGACTTGTCTATATCCTATAAGTATTCTCATGTGAAATTTCATCTAAGGAAAATGCACTAGCTTTTGGGAGGCATGATTTCCCTAGCACAATCTAGAAAGCCAACCTAAGGAATTTAATATTAAATTTTCCATTTGATAACCTAATTTGATTGAATAGTAATGCAATAGTGCCCATAAGAAAACCACAAACAAAGTGGATGGGACACACCAATCAAATAACCATAAAATCACATGAACACATTCCATATGCAATTCCAATGGACAAAGAAGTTAAAGAGAGTTAAACAAGGAAGGTATACAATCTATTTTTGTATTCAAGCATAAGCAAGATCTTCTCACAACCTTATCAATCAAATATAGCTTGACCAGAATTTTAAACATCAAATATTGATAATACAAGAATACCATTTATTTATCAAGGCCTCAATAGCACAATTTTAATTCGCAAACATATTTCATAGATATTTTGGTAACATCATTACCAAATTTTAAAATTTCCAAGAAACACACTTTTTAAAAATTAAATTTATAAAAAATATAATATCTCCTCAAAATGTTGATTTAATAGATGTTTTTAAATTGTATCCAAATTATATTGAAAGTATCCATGATGAAAGATAAATTATTTAACCTCTTGATCACAATACTCATATACAATATATTTAAATTCTCCAAAACACCTACATTTAAATATTAAAAAACGTTAAGCAAAATAAAATTGACATCAACTACAACTTAACATTTATTACAAAAAATATATTGGAAGATTAAGAATCACTACTTAAATTTATATAAATTATATTAGATGCCACCTTAAGAACTATATCATATGTCTCCACAAAGAAATAAAATTAGCAATGCTTCTCTTGTGACCAACTCACATCTAGAATCTTCACCTCCACTCTTCAAATTGTATTTTACTATCTCATATCTCTTTTTCTCAAACATTTTATTTCCCAGATCATTTTTCTTCCATCATGGGTACCTGATATAAACTTTGATAACCCACCGCATTGTAAATGCTTCTCATTTAAACACATTTTTACAAAAACTACAATCATTGTATCTAACACATTAAAATAAATCTAATAAGTCCTTGGATAAATTTAGTATTTTAATTGTGCCACACTCTTGTAAAATTTGGTTAGTATACAAAGTATAATTAATATTATATAATAGTTCATGATAGATAAAAACTACATGTCGTATTTACAATATGTATTATAAATTTTAAGAGGCATACAATAAAAATGCAAGAACTACAAGATTCAAATTCTATTTGTGATATTTTTAAATGAATATATTTTTCAAGAAATTTTACACAAAATTTTGTCTGGCTACATGCCAATTAATGTTTAATATGTGGTGTGTGGTCTTGATCACCAATTTTTTATTTTAAAACATCCTTTACATTGAGTGATACTCTAGAGTTAAAGTGCCAAAATCATTCAATTTCATCATTTGTGTTATTAATTAGCTTTTTATGAACTCATGGAATCCTACCATCAAAATCTCAAGTACCATTTCCAATAGGACTATCTAGTCTTGATCTTATTGCTAGTGCTTTTCACAATATTTTACAATTTATGCTTAAGTAAAGACATGAGTTTGCCTCATTAATCAAACCTTTCATAATTTTTTCTTACTATTGAGGTTTTTATTACTCTACAAGTACCTCTACTTACTAGTAATCCTAATAGAATTGAGAGAATTAAAAAATATTTTAATAATAATTTTATTTTAATTAGAAATTTTGATTGCCTAAATATTTAATTTATTTTGTAAAGGTCTTATTTTTTACAACTTTAACTTATTTTTACAAAAGTATTCATTTAAAAAATTTGAAGCTCAAAATTGAATGGTTCATGATGATCTCTTTAATTTAAGACTTTATCTTTATGTTCTCATCAATTTTAAGTAACCATTTTTGGTTTCCAGAATTATTACAATTTGATCAAGCTCATTAGAAAATTTTGAATATGGGATATCATTCTTATTCAGAAAGGTCCTCTCTTTTCTTAAGTAACTTGGAGATGCAATGACTTTCATTTTTTTATGTGTTTTATCAATTTTATTAATATTATCAACAATTGGATCATGGAGTATAATTTTAATATCATGGGGTTCATTTCTACATTATTCAAAAATATTTCTAAATTTGAATTCTTATTTTTCTATGATGTGACTCTTTTCAATATGTGTTTCATAACATTTTGCAACATTTTCCCTTTCATGTTCAACATTTTTATTTTTATTATTGCTAAATAGTTTATATAATATTAAATAATTGTCCTATGTGGTATATAATTTATTTACTTGTGAAATTCATCCATTTTAAAATCCTTTTGATTTTATGTGGAATGGGAGCCAAATCAAAATTATTCCAAGTCCACTATAAGCCACTTGGATAATCCACATGGCTCAAATAATTAAGCATATAACCACCCTAGATATCTTCTATGATATATTTACATTCATATATTTCTAAATAGGTAATTAAACATTTATTTCCATTTTGATAAGACTTTAGTTCATGAGCCATCAAGACCTTTGGGAAGACATATAGTGTCCCATTTAATAAGAGGAATACACTTACTTTCATTTGAATCACCCCATAATAATTTCTTTATTGTTTTATCTAAATCTTGAGAGATCTTCAAGAGGATCAATAAACATGTCATCATATCTAGATTAGAATGCATTAGATCATAGCTTTAAGCATTAAGATTCTTCCATCCAATTTCAAACGATTATATTTTCATGAAGTATATTTTTTTTGGGAAGCACTAATGTCCTTCCATAGTTTAGAAATCATATTTACAAGCTTATCATTTGTCTCATTTTCTTCTCTTATTTGTGCCTTCGATAATGACTAAATTGATTTTACATGACCACCAATGTTAAGTAATGATGTTTTCCCTTTATTACTAGTTGTAGGAAATAAATCTTAGATGCAACCTTTATCAATGTTTTTTAAACTATCTTTAATGGCACATTTTGTACTAGAGTGCACACACACACTTGTAAATTTAAATTTTAGAATTGTTTTAGATTATGTTTTTTGTGCAATCTAGTAATGTGAATGTTTTGATTATTAAAAACTATGATAGATGTTGAACATGTTTTTTGTTAATGGTATGGAAATATTATTGATGAGTAGATGAATTATTAGAACTGTTTTAGATTTCTATTCCTTATATCTAGATATATTATTTAAACTAAGGTCTCATTGCTCCTTTAGGTACACATACATAACATGGATAATGCAAATGTTCCACCTCTAGAATCTTTGTTTGCAAATACCACTAATGAGATTAATAAATTGAAAGACTCATTAGCGCAAAGTGCAAACCTAGGGATATATTATGAACCATGCATGTCAATATTGCATAGTATTGAAAAACTAAGAGATGAACTTGAGAGAACTAGTGCATTTTCTCCAGATAGAGTAGCTGTTATTCTTTCCCACATGTGGGAAGAAGTACATGGTGAGGTTCCCCTTAAACAAATACAGGATAGTGTGACCAAAGAAATGATAAAAACCAATTGTTTTTCATTTTATCAAAATGCACGTAAGGTTAGGGGATACCAGGTCACTAGATGTGTCGATCATGCTATGGCCTCATTGATATACCCACGATTTCTCATAGCACATGGTCAATACCCAAACAATGACCAGATTCCATTATATTTTGTTTAGCAGTTGTATGCTGAGGTCCATTTGGGCCTCAAAGTCAACTACCTAGACATTCCACCATATGTTGGTCAAGGGCGTGGCAGGATTGCTGACAGACCCACTTATCGTCGAGCAGATAGACCGACCCTAGTTTTTAGGGTATTGGTTGGTGAGAGGTCTCCTGCTCTAACCCCAGCTCTAGCCCCCATAGCAGATGAGGTTGTCGTTGCTTCCCAAAAGGAAGCAATTGATACTGTAGGTGACATTGCAGCTGCCACCACCAAGATATCTATTGATTGTGTAGGTCAGTATTTGATGTCTAGACGTCCCCAGCCCATGCCATATTCAGCACAATGGACCACCATGGATCCTTTCACAGCAGTAGGCATCCCTACTCCCACAAATCTTGAGGCACTTATAGGAGATATGGCATGTAGGACTCTACATTGTTTGGTTGAGGAACTCTTGGAGGCATATGCCTCCATTGCATCAGACTATGGGATTGGTGTAGAGCATGTTAGAGATCATTTGGCACGTGGAGGTCGTTCACTTCTAGGATCCCATCACTCTCAACCCAGCACTAGTGCACGTCAGGATCCACCATCTGATCATTTGATAGCTACACAGACTATGGGTTTTACTAAGATGTTGGTTGGTGCTGGTTCGTTATCGTCGATGCCATCTCACCTACATAGTCGTCTCCACTCATCATTATTGGCATGACATGAGATAGCTCAAAGGGATGCAAATATTGATTCGTCACTTGATCGTATGGTTGATATGGTGGAGGCAATCGTTTCAGAGGACTCAGGTCATCCGATATCAGATGATGTGCATGTATGTGTGCATGTGCATGTTTCAATTCCTTTATAATTATTTTTAAATTTTAGTTTTAATAACTAGATATTCATGTATTGATATATATGAATTTATATATTTGTAGGTGGACATACCTAATGTCACTCCTAGCCTTGTTCCAGATCATGCACATCAACATGACTCTATGGATGAATCTGATGCTAGTGGACATGTGAGTTATAATTTTGTATATATACATGTGTATATGTATCCATAGATCTAGATACATATTTAATATAAATTGTATGTATTTAACATATTTTGTACACCATTTTATTTTCAGGACTCAGCACATCCATCAGAGCAGGATCGTTCTCATTCAGATGGTCATTCGACTAGGATTTGACATTCGTATTAGGCCCTGCATTAGATTTATGATCGTTACTACATGTATTTGCTTATATGATGATCTTTCTAGTATTTGAAATTTCATTATCTCTAACTTATATTTGCTATATATGATGATTTTTAGTATTCGACATTTCCTTATATGATGATCTCTAACTTACATTTTCTTTTATGATATACATACATTTGGCACTTTGCTTATAACATGTTACATGTTTATACATTGATCAATATTGAAATGTTTATATGATATATGTATACATTTGCTTATATTCAATATACATACATTTGCTTATTTGATGATCTCTTACAACTTGCATTTCCTTATATGATATATACATTTGATCTCTCTAGAGTAGAATTTTAGTAAATGAATGCCACTTTATAATTAATTTCATTCACATGTTGATCACAATAAATATTTTGCACACGCATGCCTTGGATATATATGATCTTGAATGTTTTCTTTCTATGCATATAAAAATAGAACCATATACTCATATAAGCATTTAAATATGTACAATAATGATTATAAAATGCATCATTTAAGCACAATAATAGGAATTAATTCACTAAATTGTAATAAAGTATTAATGGACGATAATGAATAATAATGGATCTTAATTATGGTATATGATAAAATAATAATAGTGGTTCGACAAAATTATTATAGTGTCTTACAAGATGATGTTCAAAATAACATTGTTTAAAAAAAAAAACTTAAGAAGAACGGATTAAAAGAGATGAAAAAAATAATGATATGCCTCAATTAGGTGGAGGAATAAGAAAATATTAGGTGGTTGATGATGATTGGACTGAAGAGATTATTTGTGTAAAAAATACACAAGTTAGCTCTCAAAAGAAGAATTATGAGGAAAATTTCATATGAAATATAGAAGATGATGGAAGAAAAGAAGAGGAGAAATGTAGAAAATGATTTAAGAAAAGTAAAATTAGGTGAAAAATGTGATTGATTGTTTCTGAATACTTAGTTATGTTGACATGTGAAGATCAACTTTATCTTAATATAGTAGTAGATTTTATGCACCAAATTATGTAGGATTGAGGTTAAAATGTATCCAATGCATGTAATAACTTATAATAAAATAATAAACAAGAGGAATCCCTAGTATTCAATAAGACATTTTATTTTCTTAGTGGGTCTAAGATGGGACAACCAATAGACACAAAGAGAAGATAGAAGATATGCATCAAGATCTATTGTAAAGAAAGATGTAACCACATATTCTCAATGAAAAAATTGGAATATTTCAACTTAGATATGTATGTAACCAAGTAACCCTAAAATCATGAAATAAATGTTGTACAAAACTATACATGAATGCATCTATAGATGGTACAAAATCTTATTGCCAAAAGATCTCAAACCAATGAAGGTACAAATATAACTTTGGAAAAAAAGGTGTTAATCCTAAAGAAAAATATGACTTAATGCTTCCTTGATACAACCATAAGTTAACCAATCAAATCATTGTATTCCTCAATTTAATTTAAGCATAAATGTATATGACATATTCTTATATGTCACTCTCTAATACTTATGGGGCAACCATATATTCAACCAACTTAAATACGTGCACAATGAGGAGAATTGTGCACATTTTCACTATTCACCAACCAACATGAAGCATAAACATTCTACAAGACACTTTTGGAAATTTTTGTTTGGTACAACATTCTACAAGACACAAATTTTAATATGTTAGGTTTCTTTTTCTACAACAAAAAAGAAGATTGAGACAACATTCACTTTATATATATATATAAGACATGGACTAATGAATCAATGATTTTTCTTGGATGTATAGGAGAAGAAACATCTTGAGATGTAGTCATGTAACATCTCCTTGTGTGCCAATTGTCTTTTTTGTTGAGATGCTAGATTTGGGGTATCATTGAAACTAACACTAAATTTTCTTCTACTCCCACCATCACTCTTCCAATGAATTTTTTTATGACAAGGTTTGCACATTATGTTCATAACAAGTACTTGAATTCCATGGAACAAATATATAATTGGAAATATCTACTCAATTTAAGGTTCTCAATGTATTTCAACCCCTAATTTGTGTCCAACCAAATTTAAAACACTTGTCATCAACATGTATTATAAGTAACTAAAACAATCCAGAGTTCAAACAAGTTACTATAAGTTCTCGTCTTGAACATGTATGTACATGTACAAGTGAACTTGAAAATCATGGATATAATCTAACTCAAACATTTTGGTTCAACCCGCTCTTGAATAACATGTAAACAAATTTGATGGTCATCACTATCTAGTCTCCATTTTTTTCGTCTATGTGCATGTGGAATTGTATGAAGATGTAGGGCGGTAGCAATTATAAGGTGACTATATTGATATACCTTGTTATCAACTTGATAGTCCACAAAATGAATCCCATGTTGAACAACTTTGACTTGTTTTAGATATATCCCTTGCACAACAACAGAACCTGCACAATAAACATGAACCTGAGGTAATACATGTGCATGTGTACAACATTTGCATGCTCAAGGTTTGTACAATACATATTTAATGTTTTTAAGGTAATGTACACATGTACACAATGTATATATATAATTTGAAATTCAAACTCAACTGTGGGAAATAACATTCCATCATTTGTTTCAGGCCATGTTAGCTTATTCCTCTCTTTTGTGCAACGCAGTAAATAATAGCTAACACCTTCTATGTTTCTAGGCTCTGCTATAACTGCAAAAACATCTCCTGTACACCAAATTTACACAATAAAATTCTAAAAAAAATAGATTTGTCTCTACACAAGTTAAAGATCATTAAATTTATATAATATTTAAATTATTGAAAACTTACACATGTACCTTTTCTAACCAATCCTGAAATATGGTCATAATCAATTGAAATCAAAGGAATGTCTTGAAATCTTTCGTCCTCATTTTTAGCGTATGTGTCTGAAACAAATAGTGGCACCATATCCAATTTACTAAAATATTCAAGTTCTTCATTGTTGCATGCATGAGAGTTTTCGGCAATGCACTCATTGCAGAAACAAGAGTAATCTCTCGTGTATAATGTACATCCAGGGTGACTATCTGAACTCATAACACAATGCAAAGATCTTGTTTTTTCTACCCTCTTGCATCCATGCATCGATCTTCTATCCACACCTAGATAAATGTAATTGCAAAAAACTTATATGAACTTGAACATGTGTGTATATATATTATATGTATAAATTTTAAATTTAAATAAATTTATTTTTTTTAAATGTAATTTATTTTTTTTAAATGTAATTTATACATACCTGATATCTCCCAAAACACTCTATGTGGAATGTTTCGGTTTGTTCTTGAAGATGTGCCGACCTCATTTGATGCAAAGTGTTTCTTTCGCCATTCAACAACATCATGTGCATCATCTATATGATCCTCTGAATAACTCATTTGATGCTTTCTTAAAGCATGTTTGATGCAAGCTCCTGCGCCATCATGTTCACCCTTTCCATGCCCACTCTCAAAGAAACTCCAAACATGTGGTATGTTGTAAATTTTATGATATCTGGAAAGTGCATAAAATGGACATGATGATTTGAATTGTGCCACACATCCATCTGACCATACAAAAAAAAATTCAAATTTTACACCCCTGCTTCTCAAATTCTCAAAAAAACATTTTGTAAAACAATGTTGTACAAATAGTGTGTCATGCTCTTTATCATCACTAATATAAAAGTGATATTCTTTCTTGATGGCTCGTTGTTCATCTGTACTCTCAACACCATCTAATTCCAATTGTGCATGTCGATAACACACATGAACCATAATAGTGACCTGTTTTGAAAAGTAATATTCTGATTGAATCTCTTTTTGATGTAACAAAGAGTAATTTTCTGCAAATTCAACTACTAATAGAATTGTTCCAAGTGGGAAAGTATCTCTTAATGTTTGAAATTGATGTGCTTTCTACTTAGCATAAAAGGAATGTTGTATGTATGGTTGTATCAATTTTTCAAAATCTTCCATAAATTTCCCAATAGGTATCTCCTCTTCTACATAGTTTAACCTTGTGGATTCTTTCCCAAAATTTGTTTGAAACTTTACATACTTGTAACTTTTGCAACTTATTGTCTTTGTTAGGTCAACATTTTCATTTGTTGAAGGAAAGTTAGCCAAATTTCCACATGTTTCACAGAGTCCTTTTATGCATTTTATTTGAATTCCATTTTCATGATCACATAATAGATCCTTTATGAACAAACTTACCTGTTTAGGAGGTGCCTTTTGAAAACCATATCTTTCTTCTCTCATCTTTCGAGACACCTGATAGTAGAGATAAAATTCAATGTGATAACAACAACAATAAGTTTCAAAAAACTTGTTTATCTTCACATAGTATGGCTTTAACCTTTCAAACATTGTTTGCCCAATCTTTATATGAGGATACATATTACAAAAGTTCATATACATCCCAAGCTGTGTTATGTCTAGCCAATGTTTATATGTTCTTCATAAATATCAGGTCCAATCATGCGCCTCATAACATCTCTAGTATTTGATGACGGACGGGTCTGATCATTCCAAAAACTCAAGATCAAGTTCCTAACAACATCTTCAATCCTGTCAGAACGAGGATCTCTACACATAATTGTCCAATTGCCTTCAGAACTATCATCTAAAACCTTTCTCTTTTTCTCATATTTTATTAGTGTGGTTCTACTATAACCAAATTCAGTGGAAAGTGCTGACATTTTTCTTTTTCTGGATATTTCTTTATTTAAAACAGATGTCAAAATCACCTTTCTTGCAATGGTTCTATCCACTGATCGAGATCCTTTCCCAATGGAATCTAAAACTTTTTTACATTTTCAACAATATCTTTTTGCAATCTCATGTGTTTCCTCTTATTTGATGCAGAATGTACACCCAACAATTGTAATGACTCTTTCAGCTCATCACGAATAAGTAAACGTGATAACAATTGGGTTTTTTCAAGTGTTTCAAGATGATTGAAATGATCATGGATTATTCTATTTACAGATTTAGTCATTGACCTCTTACTTTTATTTTTAGGTTGGTCAGCATAAAATTTCAGTTTCTCCATATCCATTTCAAGTAAATGATCTAAATTTCTATAAGAAATTTGTTTCCCCACTGTTTCAACTACTTTTATATGCTCATCCATTGGTATAGAAGGAAGTGATCTCGACCCCTCTCCAACATGCATTGTTTGAACTCGGGCCTCCTCCCTATCTCCAAGGTCCATGTGTTCTTCAACTGATTCATTTGGTCCAATATCTAGATTGGGCTCGACTTCTGCTTGAGAGCTTCCTGCTTGTTGAGCCATTTGTACATGTCACAAAATATTGTGCAAAGAAAGTGAGAGATGGTGATATATAAGTGGAGTTGAACATATTAAATCAAATGAAATCAAAGATTCTTGAACTTAATAATTCCATAGAAAAAATGCATTTGAAAAGGATATGATTCTAAGATGGGATTTATGAAAATGGTATGATATATGATGTGATAAGCTAAGAATGCAAGAGGTCAAATGCAACTCTAGGACCAAATTTGGTTACGATGCAAGGCTTGACTTGTGTTATGATGGATAAACACAAGGGAACAATGATCAAGAGAGGGTATGTAGGAGATGACGGACTCCAAAAGGATTTCCCTAGACATGCAAGGATAATGGTATTTTCCCTAACTTGAAAGTCCATGATAAACCTTAAGTGATGTGGGAAATAGATAAAAAATGGATTGGTTTTGAGACCTATGAAGAGTAATGAAACTCGTACAAGAGCTAAGGGTTCTATTTGATCAATGATGACTATGCAAAGGACTAAATTCATGGAATGTATGCAACTTGGAAATTTTAGGCACAATATGATCTTGATATATATGCAAGGGGTTGTACATGCAATACCTAGGTGAAATGATATATATGTATACATGGACTATGTGATATGATCTATGTATGCAAGAGTAGGAATATGTAAGGACTAGGATGCAATGAAAAGGATATAATTCTAAGATGGGATATATGAAAATGGTATGATATATGATGTGGTAAGCTAAGAATGCAAGAGGTCAAATGCAACTCTAGGTCCAAATTTGGTTACGATGCAAGGCTTGACTTGTGTTATGATGGATAAAAACAAGGGAACAATGATCAAGAGAGGGTATACAGGAGATGATGGACTCCAAAAGGATTTCCCTAGACATGCAAGGATAATGGTATTTTCCCTAACTTGAAAGTCCATGATAAACCTTAAGTGATGTGGGTGATAGATAAAAAATGGATTGGTTTTGAGACGTATGAAGAGTAGTGGAACTCATGCAAGAGCTAAGGGTTCTATTTGATCAATGATGACTATGCAAATGACTAAATTCATGGAATGTATGCAACTTGGAAAGTTTAGGCACGATATGATCTTGATATATATGCAAGGGGTTGTACATGAAAGACCTAGGTGAAATAATATATATGTATACATAGACTATGTGATATGATCTATGTATGCAAGAGTATGAATATGTATGGACTAGGATGCAATGAAAAGGATATGATTCTAAGATGGGATATATGAAAATGGTATGATATATGAAAATGGTATGACATATGATGTGATAAGCTAAGAATGCAAGAGGTCAAATGCAACTCTAGGTCCAAATTTGGTTACGATGCAAGGCTTGACTTGTGTTATGATGGATAAACACAAGGGAACAATGATCAAGAGAGGGTATGCAAGAGATGATGGACTCCAAAAGGATTTCCCTAGACACACAAGGATAATGTATTTTCCCTAACTTGAAAGTCTATGATAAACCTTAAGTGATGTGGGCGGTAGATAAAAAATGGATTGGTTTTGAGACCTATGAAGAGTAGTGGAACTCGTGCAAGAGCTAAGGGTTCTATTTGATCAATGATGACTATGCAAAGGACTAAATTCATGGAATGTATGCAACTTGGAAAGTTTAGGCACGATATGATCTTGATATATATGCAAGGGGTTGTACATGCAAGACCTAGGTGAAATGATATATATGTATACATGGACTATGTGATATGATCTATGTATGCAAGAGTAGGAATATGTAAGGACTAGGATGAAGTGAAAAGGATATGATTCTAAGATGGGATATATGAAAATGGTATGATATATGATGTGATAAGCTAAGAATGCAAGAGGTCAAATGTAACTCTAGGTCCAAATTTGGTTACAATGCAAGGCTTGAATTGTGTTATGATGGATAAACACACGGGAACAATGATCAAGAGAGGGTATGCAGGAGATGATGGACTCCAAAAGGATTTCCCTAGACACACAAGCATAATGGTATTTTCCCTAACTTGAAAGTCCATGATAAACCTTAAGTGATGTGGGCGATAGATAAAAAATGGATTGGTTTTGAGACCTATGAAGAGTAGTGGAACTCGTGCAAGAGCTAAGGGTTCTATTTGATCAATGATGACTATGCAAAGGACTAAATTCATGGAATGTATGCAACTTGGAACTTAGGCACGATATGATCTTGATATATATGCAAGGGGTTGCACATGAAAGACCTAGGTGAAATGATATATTTTATGTATGCAAGAGTAGGAATATTTAACGACTAGGATGCAATGAAAAGGATATGATTCTAAGATGACATTTATGAAAATGGTATGATATGATGTGATAAGTTAAGAATGCAAGAGGTCAAATGCAACTCTAGGTCCAAATTTGGCTACGATGCAAGGATATGACGTGGATGGAGGACTAGGATATGACGTGGATGGAGGATTAGGATATGACATGATTGGAAACTAGGATATGACATGAGTGAAGGACTAGGATATGATGTGGATGGTTGGTTTTCCTTGTCAAGGTTAGGGTGGGTATGACTAATGGAAGGTTTTTGTGACTTAGTGTCATGGGTTGTGTTAGGGGACTCTTGATAGTTTGACTGTATTGATTCATATTTGGAGGATGATGTTCATTTGTTCATGTTGTCTGAAAATAGTTGGCAAACACGTGGTGTTGTAAAGAATGAAAATCAACCACATAGAAGACATTTCCAAAAAAAAAAACCCTAAGGCTACAAGGACGGTATTCTTATGGATCCCACGAACCACATATCCTTAGCAAATTAATTTTAGAATCTTAGCCCCATGGGCTCCCCCTTACATTGCACTCACTTCTCAAGGCAACCAAGCTTCCAATCTCCATGAAACTCCCATGGCAGATTGATCATTTCTACTAAGAACTGTGCAGGTGTGGGTGCCTTGGCAATGACCATTGCTACACCAAAGAATAGAAGGTTTGTGGTTTTCTAAAACAAAAGATTTATTTCAGGCACCCATTCAGAAGGCCACGTGAGAGGCATTATCATCCCAATCTGCAGAGGTTAGGCTCTGGAGGTTTTGACGCACCACAAGGGTACTGGGGAGTCAATTGCTTGTCTGCAGGAAGTTTTGTAATGCTAAGCTTTCCTTAACATTCAAATTTATATACCGGTTGGGTGTCGCTTGGCTTTAGCGCATTCCCGGTTTGAGTCGCTTTGGGGTGAGTACTTTTTCCCACCAAAGCAGGCCCAAGATCTAAGGCTTAACAAAAGCGAACCAAAATATTCATAGTTCAATTCATCTTTGTTTAAAAATAAAGAAAGAGCACATGAATATTTCAGATCACACTCGCATGGTGTTCTTTTTAAACCAAAATCAAAATGTGAACAAACAAAGAATGCACAAGGTTCATTTTATCCATTTGTAGTGTTTTTCAAGCAAAGGGGCTAATTTTAACTGTTTGTAGTGTTTTCTATCTAAGAGTTAATTTTAAACCCAATGAAAAATAAAGTGTGTTGTCCTTTTTAACCCATATGAATTTGCATGTCTGTTCTTTTTTAACCAATGCGTGTAAAATGCAAGTTGTAAAGAAAAAAAACAATTAAAATAACATTTAGCTAATTCCAGCTGCACACATGCTAAAACAAACAGACTAGTAGCACAAACAAAACAAAAACTCTAATCTAGAAATAAAGAAAACAGGAAAAAAAAACTGAAAAAAAAGATAGAAAACCGGGACAAAAATCTTAGATAGTGTGGTAAGTCTATGAGCCTCTTTGTTCCTAAGTACATAGTCAAGATCTAGTAAATTTAAATATTTTATTTTTCTTCTAGATAAGGTATCCCATTACCAAAGATCGTTAGGATTTGTGTCTCAACCTTCAATCCCTATCTATTAATACTGAACAAAATCTAATTTTCAAATTATAAAAAAACAAATATATATAAATTTCAACACTCATATTTTAATTTTTGGCTTGGAACATGTTAGAATAGACATTAATTCTAAGAACATGATAATTACAACAAAATGCATCTCTTTCACATCTTAATATTTTTAAATGGGCACAATCATATAGAACTCATTTTTATGGATGAAAAATATATTAATAAACTTGGGAGTAGATGTTAAAATTATTCTTAAAATAAATTGGGAGGAGCTTGGGAAACCAAATTTACATGATACTCCCTATGATATAGTACTAGATGAGGGAGAAGATCCAAAATTTTCATTAGCACATGGTATCTAATATAAAGGTCAACCTATTGGGTTTAAAGGAAAAATAAATTTTCCGGTGTTTGAGATTCAAAATGACTCTTTGGTGCTTTTAAAATTTTGTTTAATCTCAAATTGGTTCATGTAGAATGTAATGAAATCATTGACTCCCAAAAAGAAGAATTAACATTTTATACATCATGGAGGGCAAGATAGTGCATATATCTTTGAATATGAATATAGATTAAGATTATGATAAGAATCTATAGCAAAAGAAAGAGATGTAGAAGAAGATGACATATTTAGATGGCTATATTCATTGAGGAAGCTACCTAAGAAAATATCATAATCACAAATTTTCATATTTCTTCTTGTAGATTCATATCTCTCTTGGAAATGCTTGTTGATCCATCTTCTCAAATTTTATTTTTTCATATATCTAAGGGATACACTTATTGCTATAGATTTTTTTTTTTTTTTATGTTGTACGCATCTTAGTTCTAGATGCACATAGGATAAGAGCACAACCATATTAATCTAATGTATTTTTATTTGATTATTTGTGGAGGTAAAAATACCAAATTAGGGATTTGACAATTTTGGTAAGATAACCAAAATTCACCCCTTTCCCTTTGTGGAACTAGCTACATGTATTCTTGGAAATCTCTTCATATGAAGGTTTTGTGTCTTTTCCTATCTATCATAATTATATTATCTTAGAGCTCAGTTTAAATAAAATTATGACCATTTTATATCATTTAATTTATTTTACAAAATTTATGTGTTATTCTACTATTTAGTTTCTTGTTATTGGTTGTGTATTTTATTCTTATTTTATAGACTTTCAATTTTTTGTATAAACTAGTATTTTTTATGTACTTGAAAAAAATCTATGTAGTCATATAGAGGTCTTAATGTAGTCATGCTACCATCTAGGAAACATGATTTAATTTTTATTATCTTCTATTGATTCATATTCTAGATTTCTATCACATGATTCAAGATATCTATTTCTCAACTCTCATTCTAGGTTTTTCTTTGTTTATAATTAAATCTCATTTTTAATATTTTGTTTAATAAAAACATAGTACTTTTTTTTTATAGGAAAAATAAGCTTGCATAGTTTATATAGGTGAAACCAATTTAGATAAGACCATTTACACTTGTTGGTTTATCTATTTTGGATAGTATTTTTGTGTTATTAATCTTATCTAGGAATAAAGTTAGTTAAAACTTTCAACTTTTTATTTAGGTAATCAAATTCAATACATTTTTACTTTTACTATCAATATGTTTATTTCTTTATGAATTATTTCATTGTTATGAAGAATATTCTAATTCTATGTTAGATTATGTGTTAGAAAATTTAGAAAATATTATTTTAGATACATATTTCTACATTATATGTTCCTCACATATAAACTTATTTAGTTAATGCATATTTTATGTGTATATTCATCGTACTTGTTAAATCTATCATAATCCAAAAATAGTTATTGTTAACTAATATGATTCTATTTATTATAATATTTATAATTTTTACCAATTTTTGTGTGTTTGTGGGGTGTTTGAGCTATCCCCGCCTTCTCAACTAATTATCACTATTTAGGTTTTTTAGATGAGTTTAGAAATTCTCTTTTGTTGAATTATCTTGTGTCATCTTCTTTTATCCAATTTGGTTATACATAATGATTTCCCTACTATTGATTTTCATGTATTGATACAAAGGAAGATACCAAGATAGGGGAGGAAATACTGGTGAAAGATGGTGTTTCTACCATATCTATATAATTGATGATTCACAATTAGATGAAATCAATATAATAATTTAAAGAAGGACATAAACATAGACAGATGCAAAATTGGGTGCCACAAAAAAATATAAATAAAGAGAATATATTGTAGATCAAAACTAGTAAAATATTTAGTATAAGGATTCATAAAATCTAGTGATAACTTGCAGATTTTAGTTTTATAGAACTCATTAATGATGTGCATTTGAGTTTTCATTTCCAAAAAAATGAAATGAGGAACCTTGAATTTTCTTATATATCAATTATTTGATGCATTTTTCCTTGTTGCTAGATAAAACATATGATAAACCCACTAAATTGTAAATAAATAAATTTACCCATATTTGACGAGAAAAAGAAGAAATGAACACGTACCTTGTTTCCTTCTATGATAATTTGTCAAATTTTGTTTGCGTCTATTTTCTTCTTTATCTTTTGAAAATTTTCGTTAAGCTTTATTTTTTCTTTTTGCTTTTTGTCCCATTTTCTTCTTCAAAATACAAATCATTGATTTAAACCAACAACAAATTTTTCTCCAAAATGCAAAAAATTTGTCACAAAAACTTGAAAAAACTTACAACAGTAAAAAAAAAATGCAACAATAACAAACATTATCAAAATATTCATCATTTTTTAACCTATGAAATGTATTTTTCAGTTGACAGGCTTGGAAGCACGAGGGTTGCCGCCGTTTACACAGGAGCTCGAAAAACGCAAACAAACCTGGAAAAGATGTTTGACTTTCGATGTATAGTGAGGGGGTTCGGCTGAACCAATTTTGTGTGGTTCGAAGGAACCCCTTTAAAATAATTTCCTTAATTATTTTAAAGAGGTTTGGCCGAACACCCTTTTTCCCCAATCTCCCCAAAAATTCAATTTTTTTTCTAAAAAATTGTCTTTCGAAGCTCAATTTGAAAATGAAAATGCAGAAGACTTTAGAAACCCAACTACATAATAATATTCCTCCGAATGAGCTATCCGTTGAATATAATATTAATATGGTTTGCTTTTATTATGTATTTTATTTTTTAGTTTTATTAAACATAGGTTGTTCGCTGAAAATTAAAATCTTTGGTCTGCACATGTGGAAAAATAGCAGATTATCAAAATAAAAATTTTAAAAATACACTGAGGTTGGGTATTGATGTCCTTGATCCATTAAAAAAAGAAAAAATGAATTTTGATTCATACAAAAAAAGTTATGTTGTATACAGTTCCCCTATGTCTAAATTCCAATTGGTTTGACTTTGAAACTTGATTAAGGAAAAAATATTCAATAAAAAACTATGAGACCAAACAAAAGTGCTAGATATCGTAGTTACAAATCTAAATTTGAAAAAATTAGAATTTTATCCTTGATACAAAAAAAAATTATATTGTATACAGTGAGCGTCACTTTTTAAAAATGTTGTTTTATGAAAAAAACCAGTTTTTGTGGGAGATGGAAAAAAAGTGCAATCTGATTCCAAAATTTTTGAAAAAAAAAATTTTAGAATCTATAGACAAAATTTGATGAGACTCTATTTTGCATCATCTTCAAATTCTTCACGGTTTAGTCGCTATAGGTGCCCGAATATGAAGATTTAGTTAAAAATAATAATTGCAGTGTCCAGTTTGGCCAAAAATTGTAAACCACTATTGTGGGATCACCCCACTAGTACTTTTCTTGTCATTCACATCTCCTACCCATTCAGTGTCGGTAAAGGCACTTAAAGTAAGATCAGCATCTTTAGGATACCATAGGCCAAAATCAACTGTTCCTTTCAAGTATATGAAAATTCTCTCGACAAAAGTCACATGAGATTCCTTACGATCGGCTTGAAATCTAGCAACAATGCATACAACATTCATGATGTCAAGTCTAGTTTGAGTCAAATAAAGCAATCCACCAATCATTGATCTGTATCTAGTCTGATTTTCCTTCAGAGAATCATCATCTTGTGTCAACTTACATCTGGTCACCATGGGTGTACCGACTAGCTTTGAATCTTCCATACCAAATTTCTTTAGCAGTTCTCTCACATACTTGGACTAAGATATATAAAGATTCCTTTATCTAACTGAGTAAGTTGCAATCCCAAAAATAATTTCACCTCTCCAATCATTGACATCCCAAACTCATTATGCATTTCATTAGAAAACTTCATGCACAAACCATCATCTCCTCCAAAAATGATATCATCATCAAAGACTTCCACAAACAATTCTTTATCTTCATCAATCTTGAAATACATATTACTATGAGCAGTACCTTTGTTAAATCCAAGCTTTATTAAATACTTATCCAATCTGGCATACCAGGCTCTAGGGGCTTGCTTGAGTCCATACAATGCTTTCTTCAACCGACATACCATACCTCCCTAATCAGTCAATTGAAATCCATCAGGTTGCTCAATATACACCTCTTCTTCTAATTCACCATTTAAAAACGTTGACTTAACATCCATCTGATAAACTTGATAGATTTTGTAAGCAAAATAAGCAAGAAACAGTCTCACAGCTTCAATTCTCGCAACAGGAGCAAAATTTTCTTCAAGTCGATTCCTTCCATCTGAGAGTATAATTTTCATACCAATCTTGCTTTGTTTATGATAACTTCGCCTTGTTCATTTGGTTTGTTTCTAAATACCCATTTAGTTCCAATTACATTTTTTTCTTTAGGTCTAGGAACAAGAATCCATGTATTATTCTTCTCAATTTGGTGTAGTTCTTCTTTCATTGCTTCAATCCAATGTTCACCTTTGCATGCTTCATTGACATTACTTGGCTCAGTCTTTGAAATTAAATAGTATTCTTCTGCAATTCTTCTCCTAGTCTGGACACCTTTGTTCTTATCTCCTATAATTTGATTTTCTGAATGATTTAATCTCACATACCTTGGATTTTTAGAGTGTTCTTGAATTTCAAATTCTTGTGATCTCTCTTCTGTGCTTTCACTAGTCTCTTCTTCTTGTTCTTCTTGATTCACCGAAACGATCTGAACTTGACTTGAAGCCTAAATCTTAGTATTGTCATTTTGATCATCAGAATCATATCCACGGGTTCTAGAGGGTCTAGTAATGTCTTCATTAACCTTAACATTTTCACTTTCAACCATTTTCTTCAATCTCTTTTTGTAGTACCGGTAGGCCTAACTCTTAGTAGAATAACCAAGAAATATTCCTTCATCACTTCTAGCATCAAAATTTCCTATATCTTCATCTCTTCTAATATAGCATTTACTCCCAAAGATCTTGAAATATTTAACAGTAGGCTTGTGACCAAACCATAGCTCAAAAGGAGTCTTACCAGTATTACCTTTGATTTGTACCTGGTTGAGGATATAAATAGCAGTACTCATAGCTTCTCTCCAATAAATATGAGGGACATTTCCTTCCAACATCATAGTCTTAGCAGCATCTAGAATTGTCTTGTTCTTCCTTTCCACAACTCTATTTTTTTGAGGGTTCTGCGGTGCAGATAGTTTTCTCTTTATCCCATGTTCTTCACAAAAAGAATCAAACTCATTGGAAGTGAATTCACCACCTCTATCTGATCTCAAACACTTAATCTTCAGACTTGTCTCTGTCTCAACCATAACCTTAAAGATCTTGAACTTCCCTAGAGCTTCATATTTCTCCCTTAAGAAAGTAACCCACATCATCCTAGAGTAATCATCAATAAGCAACATGAAATGCCTGTAACCTTGTAGACTTCTAATTCTAGAAGGACCACACAAGTTAGTATGCACAAGCTCCAATAAATTCATTTGAAAAATGATGTTTTCTCCGGAATGAAATTCTAGTTTGATTTCCTAACTGAAATTCCTTGCATATGACATTAGTAGACTTCACCGACTTAGGAAGATCTCTCACATCCTGTGAGGAACCTACCTTGATAATATTTTCAAATTTTACATGACACATTCTTCTATGACACAACCAACTCTCACCAACTTGAGCAATCAGACAACTTTTACTAGTAGCATTCAGATGAAAGATGTTACCTTTTTTTTTAGTACCTAAAGCAATCACATTTATAGAACTTCCCAATATTCTACATTTTCCATCTTTGAATTGAAGATTGTATCTATTGGGTCTCAAAAATGCTAGTTTGAATGAACCACAAGAGGTTGCCACACTCTCACTATGTTAATGGCCAACTAACAAGGCCAACCAATATAATTGATCCCTCTACTCTTAAGGCTCTGTTAAACCTAGGTGGGTGCACCTATATGAGTGACATAGATTTTGAATTATGTTTCCTACTTGACCTAACTATCCACAAATGGCAATTTGATAGTGGAAAGATATGATCCTAATTTGGTATAAATTGTATATGCAATATCAAGGTGTAAATTAATACGTTCAATTAAGAGATGTCAAATGAAATGGATAAAACTAATGTAATGAAAATAAGGGAGACTAGTGCCTTATTGGGTAAAAGAGTCAAATTAAAGCCTTTGATGAATGGTTTCTATCTAGTAAGTTCTCTAATTGTTTGGCATACAATTATGGGTTTATAACTGGTATAAACATGCAAGGATGTAATTGATAAACCCTACTTGAGGCAAAATATCAAATCTAATTACCTGATTCTTCTTACTGATCCAAATGACATTCCCAGATTACTATAATTGATTGAAAGGAATTTAATTCTTTATTTAAAGAATCCAATAAATCAAATTACACAGAAATAGCAAATGAGTACTGATAAACTGAACATACACTTGGTACTTCAATTTAAACAATCGAGAAACATCAGATTGGAGACAATCAAATAATCGCAGTAATCCAATAAACAATTGACACCAGAATGAAATCACCAAATCAACTATATTTCATTATCTTCCTCGAACTTCATACATGCAGCATAGTCTCCTTGAATATCATTCTGAAAATATAATGCTTACAACAGTCTATCCTATTCTAATTCTACTATTTTCTTCTACCACCTTCACTATCAGCCAACAACGGATATTTATACATTAGTTTGCAAAAGGATGCGCCTTTTCAAAAAGTCTTAAGCATAAAATGTTCAACAAGCTTATCATTAACTAATTTTTATTAAGCCACAGATGAACGGCAGACATATGTTCTGTATAATCTTTGTGCTCATGAGTATCAACATATCCCAATGCATCATGGATCACAATCTCCATCATCATCATTCATTCGTTCTTCTCACATGATTCATCCAACATTACATCTTTCGCAGTGGTTGTCTTCAAAATCTCTTGGAGTATTGTTTCACATTCGCTTTTCCATGTAGTCACTTCTTTCAATTTTCCTTTTTCATGAAATAACTTAGTCAATCTGTCTTCGGCAGCTTCTGTCAATCCCTGAACATCCCCTTGTAATTCCTCAAATAAATCCCTGTGCCTATCCATGATACAATTAGCATTTTCAATCTCTTCATTACTAGGAGTATCCTTTTGCTCCAATTCCTCAATTTTTTCCTGGATTTTGCTATCCACTCTCCTGTGCTTGTTTATTGCATCCACGTATTGTGAATGTTTTCCCCATAGTTTATTTAACCGGGTGGTTAAAACAACCTGCCTCCTTTTGATTATTGCAGAAAGTGCATCCATTTTCCCTTGAGAGTATACAGTTGACCCTTCCCAACGGTCTTTTTTCTGTGAACTCTCACCTTCATTGAGCATCTTTGTTGGCCCTGATACAGCACCTACCAAGTCTTTCAGGTGTTCATTCTCTCTCATCATTCTCTCATTATTTGGTCTATACATCTCCCTCTCCCTGATCAATGCTTAGATTTGGGCTTTATTCAACTTGGCTATATTTATCCCAATGTCTGCAGTTGCACCAAGATCAACCTCCCCAGCCTTCAGGGTCATGACATGTCTGAATGCTTTCTCAGTATCAATAACAATTGATTTCTTGTGAGGAGGATACAAGGCCCAAATCATCAATGTTTCATCATCAGGATTGTATCTTGACCCTGTGTATACCTCTGTCACCTTCTCTATGCTGAGCGTGTGGGTAGCATTGCTATCTTTTAAGAAACTGTCAAAAACTAATGTAGAATTCAGGTCCAATCCTAGGAAAATAATAACACCTATCTTTTCTAGCATCTCTCTTCCTTTTTAAGGGGTCATGTTAATCATCTCTTTGTCTACCTCATCCTTTCAGCTTTTTAACATTTGATCTTCATTTTCTTGGAGTGACATTATCAACCAGTCCCCTGATCTCTTTCCCTTTTTGCTTATATAAAAAATTTCTAAACTCCGAGGTCTTTACAAATTCATCATCTGATATAAAAGACCTATAGTCTTCATGTCTCGTATCTACATCCATAGTTTCCTCAATATCTGCTTCTCTGGCAACATAGGTATAATCTTGAGTCTTCATTCTTGATACCTTCCCAGATGAGCTTTGTGGCCTGTCAACTTCTGATATCCCTTTAATGGAGGATAACAACTCAGCATCCATCAACTCTTGATCATGTTTCTCAATCACAATTTATGCTTCCTCTGCCTCCAGGTTTCTGATTATGTCATCAGATTTATAGGGTACATGCTGGTACCCTTCAAAATTTATTCTTTGTCTAAAAGAGTGGATATATCCTTCAGGATCAATTTTTTTCCTTGATGGTGCTCTTCTCATGTTGTAGTGTAATAGTTTATTCAGAATCAAATTATAACCCTCCTTTTCTAATACAATAAAATCACTAAAACACAGTGTATCGGACATAAAGGTCTATTTTCCATATGAACTTAAGTTCATAACACTAGAGAAATCCATTTTCCTAACAATTTATAGGTATGCAATTCTATCCGGTACAGTTCTAGGCAAAATGAATGGTGTATCCTCAAAACCATAAACCTTAATCATTGTGGCATTCTCTAAGCAATACCAATCCCCCCAGTTGTGGTTGAATTGTCCATTAAAATCTCTAGGCCTAAGAAACCTCTTTACTTCTTCAAATAAAGAATAATCACAAGGATGATTGAAAAATCTATACAACGGTTTCACAAAAAATTCTTCAAAATGTAGGAAATTTGAATTGGCAAACCTGTTGTCCCAAATAACAGTCCATAATTGAAAAGGCAATGGCCTACCTTCCTTGTCAGATTGTGAAATCCTCAGCTCCTGGGGCCATAAACCTAGCTCTTGTCCAAAATACAACACTAAGTGCATCAATAGTGAGTAATTCCTTAGATGCTGGACAAATGATCTAGAATTGTGATACTAAATGTCTGCAGCAATCACCATGGGCACAACCGCCATTTGCTCAAGTACCTCCATCCCCAATACTCATCCCATTGAATAGTAAGTGATTAGGGTTCGAAAATATCTACATGAAAGGGTGGTCCCTCACTGTCTTCCATTGGAGTAGGTTTTCCATGGCACCTAATTCTATGCAGAGGTAACCTCCACCCTTTATAAATGATGTCCATCCTTTTGAACTCACTATTGAGCTCCTCACTTATTATTCTCTCACTGCATATTGCCTCCATCCTAAAAACATCAGGAATTGCATTCTCAGATACATGTATCAACAGATTCCCTGACAAATCAGATATAGCTTTATTCTTCGAGTCATAATGTCCAGCCAGCAATTTTACCAATTCGACATCAATAAAAATATTAGGGCACACCAATTTCCCTAAATTGAGCCTCCATGGATTGCATACTGGCTCAAAGCGATTTCTCCTGTGATAATGGAAATTGAATAACTCATACCCCCTGATTAGAGTCCAAACATCCCCTATAAGCTTGCATTTGTCATCCAATTTGTCAACTTCCACTTTGAGTTGTGCATAATGCCTAGCTTTAGGCCCAAAATTAGGTAACTGGTCTATGAGATCTTGATTTAATTTCCTTTTAGTGCCCTCTAGTTGTAATTCGATCTTTTTCCTCTTTGCTTTTGATTGGCTACCCTCCCCGGGTTTTCTTCCTTTTAGTATTCCTAAACTAGTGCCTTTCATATTCAAATTTTATGAATTCTGAGAGGATGAGAAACTTACTATAACTTTCTTGCGAATCCAAGCCAGGTGAATGCATTAATTGCTCTGTTGGTTCCCTTGCTCTCCTTCACTGCCAATTCTGTGAGATAATGATTTCAATTGAGCATACCCTGATATGCAAAATCTTTTACACTTCGTGGCGCCATTAATGTCTTTACTGAGACATGAATGCTGCAAGTTTTTCAAAATTTTCGCTGTCACATCAGGGCTCATATCGGCAGGACATTTCAAATTTTTGTCTGATCTGCCTATTTAATGTTCACCCACCCATTAAGACATCTTGCAGTTTCTTTGACATAACAAGTCTCCCCGATAGTTTCTTTCTTTTTTCCTTTTATATCGCCATGACTTTCACCGAAGCAACTATCGCCCAGACTTAATGAATCGGGCCAACAGTTCTTCACCTTACTCTGAAAGCTCTTCGTCTTACTGAGATGTTTGCTTTGTTAACTTATGTCACCAAGACCAAGAAATTGTTCTGCCGACAGAATAATACTTGCCATGACATCTCTTAGATCTCCCCACAGTGACATGTCTCACCGATACGCCTTTTCTTCGGCAAGACAACGTGCATCATCTTCTCGACACCGTTTATTTTCACATTCTTAGTTTTATCGGTGTAACCCGAGGGGTCGGTAAGACTTTCTAAAGTTTCCTTGGCATCATTTGTCTCACCGAGTGAGTCCTCCCTTTTCTTTATTGGCAAGACCAATAGCGCTTCGGGCATTGTTTTGAAATCTCTCCCCGATAACCAAAGTCTCTCTGATAGACTTCACTTTTCTTCAATCAGAAAAATGTAACTTAGTTCGATATGACCTTACATCGTCACACCGATACCCTTTGTCTTCCCGATATACTGAGGATATGTATATTATCATCGATGAGACCTAGATCAACTTATGCCGATATTTTCATATGTTAAAGTTTCAATGCCAGATGAAAATTATGGGGTTTTATGGCATAATTTAAATTGGATTTAGGTAAAAGATGCTATGTGAGGATTTTTATGTCTGTATTATGAACCTTTTTGGGAGACTAATAATCACGAAGGGTGAATGAAATTGCCAAAATTTCACAGTTCCAACAGTGGCTCCATCTAGGGATGAATGATTGTGAGATCATTGCAAGGATCGAGATCTCTGGGAGAGTAGACCAAACATTATGGATGAGAGCAAGTGGAAATGGAAAATGATCCTAAACTACTATACATGGAAAAAAAGATCAAAAAAGTATTTCTAGGATTGTCCATGTACTAGCAATTTCCTGTATCCTTTACTTTCTATACTACTATGCATGGAAAGTTTTATGAGAAATTTTTCTTCAAAAGTTGTCCATGCACTGGCAACCCTTGATCCTCTGTGACATTTAACAGAAATTTGTTTTGAGAAATTGCCCATGTACAGGCAACTCCTGCTCTTCACCACTCATATTTTGCAAATATTATGAATCCTCTCCTTACTTTCCAATAATAACAAAAGGCCCTAACCATAGTGCCTCATATTTTCCATGTTTTCCCTTTTCTTGGCACCTAGCATTCCACATCAATACAAGATCATCCTTTTCAAATTTTCTATTTTTTGTTCTTTTGTCAAACAGATATTTCATTTGTGCTTGAAATTTTATGTTCTAGTTTTGAGCTATTCTCCTTATTTCATCAAGCTCTACAAGTTGCTCCATTCTCTCCTCCATTGGTTCAGGAACATCTATATCTTCTTCAAGGATAAATTTGTAAACTGGCAATAAATTTTGCAAAGGCATCCTAGCTTGTGTTCCATAGACTAATTCATATGGGGATTTCCCAATTACCTTTTTGATAGTAATCCTGTCTACCCATATAGCCACTCTTAACTTTGAATCCCAAGATTTTTTTTTTTTACTGAGCATCCTTTTTATGATTTTTAAAAGACTCTTGTTGCTAGATTTTTCTTGACCATTAGCTTGTGGATGATATGGGGCAGAATAAGAAACATTGATGCCATATGTCTTACAAAACTCTTTGAACTCATCAGACCTGAAACACATGCCATTATCTGTAATCACTCTCAATGGTGTACCGAATCTGGTAATGATGTTATCCATTAAATCACAACTTTACTTGTTGCTTGCTTGGTTGGGATAGCCTCCACCCATTTGGTGAAGTAATTAGTGGCCACTAGTATCCACCTATGTCCTCCACTCGATTTCTCTTGTATTTCCCCAATGAAATCAATCCCCCATTGGTGAAAAGGGGCTTCAACCTGCATAGGTCTGAGTGGTAGAGCTCCCTCATACTTCATTTTCCTTGAGAACTTTTGGCATGCTTCACACTTCCTTACAGATGAAAATCAATCATTGAAAACTTTTGGCCAGTAATAACCTACCTTGAAGATTTTATGTGCAGTTGTCTTTGTTGAATAATGCCCTCCACAGACTCCTTCGTGCATTTCTTTCGGAACATGATCAGCTTGTGACTCATCCAAACATTACAGCAACATTCCATTTCTGTTTTTCCAGAATAGATCTCCTTCTATAAATACATATTTAGAAGCCTACAATTTTAATGTTCTTTTCTAGTTATCACTGAGTCCTTTCAGGCATTTTGTGTTCCTAAGGTAATGCATGATGTTTGTGTACCAGGGTGTATGTTCAATACTTGCAATTGCATTTCCTTCTTCTTGTACATTGCAGATTTGATTTGCCTCAATGTTTGTTTCTGCAATTAATCTGGCCAATCCTTGGCCTCTTATCAACTTAGTAATCTGTATTTCCATATCAAACTCCTGAATTTTGTTAATCCATTTGCACCTTTTTCCTATCACTTCTGATTGTGTCAAGATGTCTTTGACTGCTGCGTGAGGAAAATATGAAATTACTTTGGCTCCAACAAGATACAACCTAAAATATTTTGTGGCCTTTACTACTACAAAGGCTTGTTTTTCCATTATGTCATACTTCAATTCTGATCCCTATAAAGATTTACAAAAGAAAGATACAGGTTGCACATGACCATCCTCATTTTTCTATAACATGACAGCAGCTATTGTATGCAAGGAGGCAAATGAAAATATTTGAAAAGGTTTTTTGAAATCAGGAGACTTGAGGACAGGGGCTTCCTTAATGGCTCTTTTAATGGATACAAAGGCTTCTAATGCTTCTGGGGTCCATTCAATCTTTTGTCCTTTCTTTAACATTTTTGATATGGGTTTGACAATCTCAGCAAAGTTGGACACAAACCTCCTAACAAAATTAATTTTCCCAAAGAATGATTGGATGGCCTTTACATTTTTAGGGATAGGAACCTTATCTATAGCCTCAACTCTCTCAAGATCTATCCTAACTCCTTCTTTTGATACAATGTGTCCTAAGAGTTTTCCTTCCGTATCAGCAAAATGACATTTCTTAGGGTTCAAACTAATGCCATACTCTAAAGCTTTAATGAATATTTTTTCAAGGTGCCCTATATGATCTTCAGCCCTTTTTGAGTAAGCCATGAGTTCATCTTGATACACCACCATTATAGCATTGATCAAGTCAGCAAATGCTAAGTCCATAGCCCTTTGGAATGTTGCTCCCGCATTAGTGAGACCAAAAGGCATTCTCACATATACATATGTTCCCCATGGGGTTGTGAAAGTTGTTTGTACTGCTCACATTCCTTGACCTTAACCTAGTTATAACTAGAAAAACCATCCATCATAGATAGCAGCTCACACCCAGTTACCTTATGCAGTATGGCTTCCATGTTAGGTAGTGGGTAGTTATCTTTAAGAGATGCTACATTCAAATTTCTGAAATCTACACACAGTCTTATATCTCCACTTTTCTTTCTAACAGGGATAAGGTTTGACACCCATGTTGAGTGCCTCACAGGTTTGATGATACCTTTGTCTCTAAGTTTGGTCAATTCTTCCTGTATTTTTGGTTCCAGAGTGGGATTAATGGGCCTTTGTTTCTATCTAAATGGCTTTGCATCTGATTTCAATGGAATTTCATGCTGAAATAAATCCTCCCTATATGCCTTGAGGTCTTCATAACACCATGCGAACACATGTTTATACTTTCTTAACAATGAAATTAGAATTCTTCGGACAGTAGGGCTTATCTTTTTTCCAATATATACCTTCCTTGGTGATAGTTCGGTCCCAAAGTTTACTACTTCAATATCTTCCCCTTTGACTGGTGTTTGTTTCATAAGGGATCGATCACCTCCATCGTATACTCTTTCCAATGCTACCAACCCCTTGGGAAGTTTATTAGTCTTAAGTTGCAAGACCTTTTTTCCAAATACTGTCTCTTCCCCATTTATTTCTTCCACAAAGGCATTGAAATCAATTTCTTGAGCCTCATACTCGTCTATACATTCAAGGAATTTCAAAAGATCAGTGTCATCATTGAAGACCTGCCAACTATATATATTGTCAGGTATTGCAGGTCTTGTTTTGAGTTCCACTTGAGACACTCCTACTAATGTGATATCATTTTGTTTTAATGCTACATTTGCCAAGAAGTCTGCCATTATGTTTTTTGATATGTCCACCCAATCAATGGAAAAAACATCAAATAGTTCAATTGTATCCCATATTGCATTTCTTTACTGTTTGTCTTTTATTTTTTGCTACATATTTTGATCTGATTTGAGATACAACTAGTTCCGAATCTCTAAAAACTGTTAAGATTTTGATCTTATGTTTAACAGCTAAATTCAATCCAGTCAACAAAGCTTCATATTCTGCTACATTGTTTGTAAATTCAAATGATAACAAAAATGAATATTTATAAGTTGAACCATCAAGAGATATAAAAACTATACTAGCTCCATTACCCTCTTGACTGCAGGCTCCATCAAAGTATATTTTCCATATTCCTTGTTGATTTTCAGAAATATTTTGATCAATTGGACCTTTGCTTACCAACTCAGGTTGAGATAGTTCCACTCTATAACTTCCCAAATCAACATCACGGAAGAAATTTAGTGGCTCTTGAGGAACATTTTCAACAATTTGATTCATTCTAGGTTCTCTATATAATTTTACCTCTTCTCCATTCACTGGTATGGTGGCATATGATAGGTTAAAATATACATTACCTCCTACTGCAGCAGTCCACTGTCCCGATAGAAGCATCCCAAACTAGGGAGGTGTGTCAATTACAGTTATTTCAATAGTGTAAGCAGCTTGTGGGTAAGTTGCTAACCTTACTTCCACATTCTTCATGATTTCGACAACCGGGACATGCCTGTTATCCATGGCGTATCATTTCCCTCCTTCCACATCTATCCACAAACCAAGCTGCTTCATCACCCCTACTAGCATGATATTCATGGAGGCACCTGAGTCTATCATGCAATTCCTTACTAGTTTTCCACCTATGAGTAAAGTGGTGAGGAATGGATCAATCTGCAGAGTGTTCATTAGGTAGGCCTCTGGGATTTTCACCTCCTTCCTTTTATTATTTATTTCAGAGACTTCTTTGTTTTCAGGGCTTATATTTTGATTTCCATTAGAAATAGTTGTATGGTGCTTTCCCTATATTCCTTGATTTTCATCATTTCAATTAATGGGACAAGCATTTTCAATTGAGATAAAGCTTGTATAAAATCAAAGGATGTACCTTTAGTTTTGATTGTCTTTTTAGGTTCAGTGAATTCTCCTTTGTTTCCTTCATTTTCCCTTTTGGGTGTTTGATCTGGCATTTTTGTTTTCAATGGGAAATTTCTTAATTTCCTCCTTAGGGGATTCTTTCTATTCTCTTTTGTTTGGTTGTTTATCATCAGTCCCTTTTAATGTCTCATCTGATTCTTTTTTATTTTTTATAAATATCCCTCTTGGGACACCCTCGTCTTTATTCACCATTTTGTTTCTCAAATGATATTTGCTTCTGGCTTCCTCCACTGCTGCAATTGTCAATCTTTTAATCTCTTCTTCACTTGGTCTTCTTATATTGCATCTATTTGTTTGACTTGATGTAACGGGGGGATCTTGCTCATTATTATTTTCTTCATGATCAGAGAAAACATGTTGCTCTGCCATATGAACATTGTATTTTTGGTGATCGACATTGTATTCATATCCTTCCTCCTCTAAAGAGGCATATTCTTGCTCCAAAGAGTTAAGAATGTGGGAAGTTAGGTAGGCATTCTGGTCTTCACCACCATTATCTTCACGTGTGTCTTCCTTCGGTATTGATTGAGTTGTTACACAATGTTCAAGGGAATGTGGTGCATAAGAGACTGAACACCAAGGACTTTTATCTACCATGTATGTCCCTTTTCTTTTTAATGGATCTGGTGTTTCTTTATCTCTAGGCCTATCATTTATCGGCTTCCCATCTTTCCAATTGGTATTATAAGGCATGTCATACAGCCCTGGTCTTTCATTCCTATATGTGTTCTCTTGTCTATTTGGGGGAAAATATTGAGGAACCCTAGGGTTTTCCATTTTAGAAAAAATCCTTGCAGCTTTCCTATTATTTTCAATGGTTAAGGCTATCTTTTGGGCCTCTGCTAGATTCCTAGGACCTTTGTTTCTCAATTCATATCCTGTCTTGGGGTCAAAGGCTTTCAAATAGATACTCAACGTAGTAGGATCAACCAACTTGGATGCCTGAGGTATTTTATTATGTAATTTAACAAACCTTTGGTTAAAATCAAAGGCTGACTCATTCTGGTGTTTTTGAATTGTCACTAACTCATGCAAGGAAAAATCTGATGCACACTGATTTCCATATTGTTGAATAAACTGATCATGGAATACTTGAATGGAATAAATGGATGCTATTGGTAGACTATTAAACCAGTCCCTGGCATCCTCAATCAGTGACATCATAAATAATCTCATTTGGACATCCTCATACTACATGTCCAAGTTCTGAATGACTGCTTTAAAGTTTCTTAGATGTTCCTCAGCTATAACTGCATTACTTCTTGTGAATTTATGAACTAAGTTCCTCCAATTGTTGCCCAGGGGGTAAGGGTAGATCTGAAATCCAACAAGATCAAATTGTTTAATCATGGTTGTGCATTGTGGAGGGGGATTTTGGAAATGTTGATGTTGGTATAATGGGTTATGATTTGCCATATATTGTGGAGCTTGTGGGGGTACATACTGCTAATGAGGAGGTGGTTGAATATTTCGGTGTTGTGGTGGAGCATTTGTTATTCTATATTGGTTTCTAGGCTGATTTTGGTGGGCTTGAGGGGAATTTGGTGCCTTCATATTGTTGTTCTTATGGGGCAGTGTATATTTGGGTGATTCAGTCACTGATGTTTTGATTTGAGCTTTGTGTAACTTCATCTTTCTCAATTCTTCCCTTGCTTGAAGTTGTTTCTCATACTCCACCCTTAATCTTTTTGCATGTTGCCTCATTTGCACCCACTGTGTATCTTCTTCATCTAGTATTGCAAGTTCACAATTTCCTTCAGATGTCTCATCATATTCAAGACATTCCTCATAGAGTGTTGCCCCTTTTTCATCTTCATATTCTCTCCTTTTTCTAGCTTCAAACTCAGCCATGTGCTCATCGGCTTTCCCAAGGTCTACTGGGTGGGAAGGATTTCTCCTCCCCTCAAGAGTGTGGAGCTCTTTAGAAGGGCTCTCTTCATTTGCAAGTGTATCATGTGAATTATGTGTTTCCAACAAAAACCTTGATGCTTAGTTTTTTGTTGTTGTGTCCAAGTCATTAAATACTTTCTTGCCCTGATTGTTTTTGTAGTTTGACTTTCCTTTATCATCAGGACCATCCCCTTCCTTGTACAAAGATGTCCTTCCTTGCATGTTATGAGAAACTATGATGGTATCAACTTTAGGTTGATTCCTTTCTGATTTGTATCTTATTGTATCAGTCTCAATGTTTTTATTCATTCAAAGTCGCCACCCACTTTTTCTAAAACTGAGAAAATATTTTGTGGTTATCCTACCCAGCGGAGTCGATTTCTTTCAAATTTCAATTATGGTTTTCTTTAGTGACTTTATATGGAAAGTTTGTTTACTACCAGACAATTCTCTAGTGATCCCCAGTGCAGTCACCAATTTGTTGGGTCAAAAAAATGTTGGTTTGAATGAACCACGAGAGGTTGCCACACTCTCACTACGTTAATGGCCAACTAACAAGGCCAACCAATATGATTGATCTCTCTACTCTTAAGGCTCTGTTAAACCTATGCGGGTGCACCTATATGAGTGACATAGATTTTGAATTATGTTTCCTACTTGACCTAACTATCCACAAATGGCAATTTGATAGTGGAAAGATATGATCCTAATTTGGTATAAATTGTATATGCAATATCAAGGTGTAAATTAATATGTTCAATTAAGAGATGTCAAATGAAATGGATAAAACTAATGTAATGAAAATAAGGGAGACCAGTGCCTTATTGGGTAACGGAGTCAAATGAAAGCCTTTGATGAATGGTTTCTATCTAGTAAGTTCTCTAATTGTTTGGCATACAATTATGAGTTTATAACTGGTATAAACATGCAAGGATGTAATTGATAAACCCTACATGAGGAAAAATATCAAAAATAATTACCTGATTCTTCTTACTGATCCAAATGACATTCCCAGATTACTATAATTGATTGAAAGGAATTTAATTCTTTATTTAAAGAATCCAATAAATCAAATTACACAGAAACAAAAAATGAGTATTGATAAACTGAACATACACTTGGTACTTCAATTTAAACAATCGAGAAACATCAGATTGGAGACAATCAAATAATCACAGAAATCCAACAAACAATTGACACCTGAATGAAATCACCAAATCAATTGTCTTTCATTATTTCCTCGAAATTCATACATGCAACATATTCTCCTTGAATATCATTCTGAAAATATAACGCTTGCAGCAGTCTATCCTATTCTAATTCTACTATTTTCTTCTACCACCTTCGCTATCATCCAACAACAGATATTTATACATTAGTTTGCAAAAGGACGTGCCTTTTCGAAAAGTCTTAAGCATAAAATGTTTAACAAGCTTATCATTAACTAATTTTTATTAAGCCACAAATGAATGGCAGACATATGTTCTGTATAATCTTTGCGCTCATGAGAATCAGTATCTCCCAACACATCATGGATCAAAATCTCCATCATCATCATCTGTTCGTTCTGCTCACATGCTTCATCCAACGTTATGTCTTTCAAAGTGGCTATCTTCAACATCTCTTGGAATATTGTTTCACATTCGCTTTTCCATGTAGTCACTTCTTTCAGTTTTCCTTCATCATCACATAACTTAGTCAATCTGTCTTCGGAAACTTTTGTCAATCCTTGCACATCCCCTTCTAATTCCTCAAAGAAATCCCTATGCCTATCCATGATACAATTAGCATTTTCAATCTCTTCATTACTAGGAGTATCCTTTTGCTCCAATTCCTCAATTTTTTCCTGGATTCTGCTATCCACTCTCCTGTGCTCGTTTATTGCATCTATTGTGAATGTTTTCCCCATAGTTTATTTAACCAAGTGGTTAAAACAACTTGCCTCCTTTTGATTATTGTAGCAAGTGCATCCATTTTCCCTTGAGAGTATGCAGTTGACCATTCCCAATGGTCTTTTTAATGTGACCTCTCACCTTGGGTGAGCATCTTTGTTGGCCCTGTTACAACACCTACCAAGTCTTTTAGGCATTCATTCTCTCTCATCATTCTCTCATTATTGGTTTTATACATCTCCCTCTCCCTGATCAATGCTTGGATTTGGCCTTTATTCAACTTGGATATATTTATCCCAATGTCTGCAGTTGCAACAGGATCAACCTCCCCAGCCTTCAGGGTCATGACATGTCTGAATGCTTTCTCAGTATCAATAACAATTGATTTCTTGTGAGGAGGATACAAGGCCCAAATCATCAATGTTTCATCATCAGGATTGTATCTTGACCCTGTGTATACCTCCATCACCTTCTTTATGTTGAGCTTGTGGGTAGCATTGCTATCTTTTAAGAAACTGTGAAAAACTAATGCAGAATTCAGGTCCAATCCTGGGAAACTCATAACACCTTCCTTTTCTAGCATCTGCCTTCCTTTTTCAGGGGTCATGTTAATCATCTCTTTGTCTACCTCATCCTTTAAGATTTTTAATTTTTGATCTTCATTTTCCTGGAGTGACATTATCAACCAGTCCCCTTATCTCTTTCCCTTTTTCTTATATAAAAAAGTTCTAAACTTTGAGGTCTTTACAAATTCATCATCTAATATAAAAGACCTATAGTCTTCATTTCTCGTATCTACATCCATAGTTTCCTCAATATCTGCTTCTTTGGCAACATAGGTATAATCCTAAGTCTTCATTCTTGATACCTTCCCAGATGAGCTTTGTGTCCTGTCAACTTCTTATATCCCTTTAATGGAGGATAACAACTTAGCATCCATCAACTCCTGATCATGTTTCTCAATCACAATTTATGCTTCCTCTACCTCCCGGTTTCTTATTATGTCATCAAATTTATAGGGTACATGCTGGTACCCTCCAAAAATTTTCCTTTGTCTGGCAGAGTGGATATATCCCTCAGGATCATATTTTTTCCTTGATGGTGCTCTTCTCATGTTGTAGTGTAATAGTTTATCCAGAATCAAATTGTAACCCTCCTTTGCTAATACAATAAAATCACTAAAACACAATGTACTGGGCATAAAGGCATATTTCCCATATGAACTTAAGTTTATAACATTGGAGAAATCCATTTGCCTAACAATTTCTATTTATGGAATTCTATCCAGGACAGTTCTAGGCAAAATGAATGGTGTATCCTCAAAACCATAAACCCTAATCATTGTGACATTCTCTAAGCAATACCAACCCCCCCAGTTGTGGTTGATTGGTCCATTATAATCTCTAGGCCTAAAAACCTCTTTACTTCTTAAGATAAAGAATAATCACAAGGATGATTGAAAAAACTATACAAGGGTTTCACAAAGAATTCTTCAAAATGCAAGAAATTTGAATTGGCAAACCTGTTGTCCCAAACAGCAGTCCATAATTGAATAGGAAATGGCCTAACTTCCTTGTCAGATTGTGAAATCCTCAACTCCTAGGGCCATAAACCTAGCTCTTTTTCAAAATACAACACTAAGTGCATCAACAGTGAATAATTCATGAGATGCAGGACAAAGGCCCCATTCTTTATCGCCATCAAACCTACACCCAGCTCCTTAAGAACATGTGCAACATAGTCAAATGATCTGGAATTGTGATACTAAATGTTTGCAGCAATCACCATGGGCACAACTGCCATTTGCTCAGGTACCTCCATCCCCAATACTTGTCCCACTGAATAGTAAGTATATTTCAACTAGGGTTCGAAAAGATCTACGTGAAAGGGTGGTCCCTCACTGTCTTCCATTGGAGTATGTTTTCCATGGCACCTAATTCTATGCAGAGGTAACCTCCACCCTTTATAAATGGTGTCCATCCTTCTGAACTCACTATCAAACTCCTCACTTATTATTCTCTCACTGCATATTCCCTCCATCCTAAAAACCTCAGTAATTGCATTCTCAGATACATGTATCAACGGATTCCCTAACAAATCACATATAGCTTTATTCTTTGAGTCATAATGTCCAGCTAGCAGTTATACCAATTCGACATCAATAAAAACATTAGGGCACACCAATTTCCCTAAATTGAGCCTCCATGGATTCAATACTGGCTCAAAGTGATTTCTCCTGTCATAATAGAAATTGAATAAATCATATCCCTTGATTGGAGTCCAAACATCCCCTATAAACTTGCATTTGTCATCCAATTTGTCAACATCCACTTTGAGCTATGCAGAATGCCTAGCTTTAGGCCCAAAACTAGGTAACTGATCTATGAGGTCTTGATTTAATTTCCTTTCAGTGCCCCTGGTTGTAATTCGGTCTTTTGCTTCTTTGCTTTTGATTGGCTACCCTCCTCGGGTTTTCTTCCTATTAGTTTTCCTGAACTAGTGCCTTTCATATTCAAATTTTATGAATTCTGAGAGGATGAGAAACTTACTGTAACTTTCTTGTGAATCCAAGCCAGGTGAATGCCTTAATTGCTCTGTTGGTTCCCTTGCTCTCCTTCCCTGCCACTTCTGTGAAATAATGATTTCAATTGAGCATACCCTGATATGAAAAATCTTTTATGCTTCATGGTGCCATTAATTTCTTTACTGAGACATGAATGCTGCAAGTTTTTCAAAATTCTCTTTGTCACATTAGGGCTCATATCGGTAGGAAATTTTAAATATTTGGCCGATCTGCCTGTTCAACGTTCACCCATCCATTAAGATGTCTTGCAGTTTCTTTGACATCACAAGTCTCCCCGATAGTTTCTTTCTTGTTCCCTTTTATATCGCCATGACTTTCGTCGAAGCAACTATTTCCCAGACATAATGAATCAGGCCAATAGTTCTTCTCCTTACTCCTAAAGCTCTTCGTCTTACCGAGATGTTTACTTTGTTAACTTATGTCGCCAAGACCAAGAAATTGTTCTATCGACAGAACAATACTCGCCATGACATCTCTTAGATCTCCCCATAGTGACATGTCTCACCGATACGCCTTTTCTTCAGCAAGACAATGCGCATCGTCTTCTCAACACCCTCTATTTCCGTATGCTTAGTTCTATCGGTGTAACCCAAGGGGTTGGTAAGACTTTCTCAACTTTCCCCGGCATCATTTGTCTCACTAAGTGAGTCCTCCCTTTTCTTTATCGGAAAGACCAATAGCGCTTCGGGCAGTGTTTTGAAATCTCTCCCCAATAACCAATGTCTCTCCGATAGACTTCACTTTTCTCCAATCGGCAAAAGGTAACTTAGCTCGATATGACCTTACATCGTCACACCGATACCATTTGTCTTGCTGATAATAAATACAAACCTGCATTCTTTTGGTATATAATTTTATCGGTGTGACCCTTTTGATGTCCTGTCGATATACTAAGGATATGTATATTATCATCGATGAGACCTGCATCAACTTATGTCGATATTTTCATATGTTAAAGTTTCAATGCCAGATGAAAATTATGGGGTTTTATGGCAAAATTTAAATTGGATTTAGGTAAAAGATTCTATGTGAGGATTTTTATGTCTGTATTATGAACCTTTTTGGGAGACTAATAATCATGAAGGGTGAATGAAATTGCCAAAATTTCACAGTTCCAATAGTATCTCTTATCAACCATCTATCCAACACTCAAAATATTATGATTCAAACCTTCAACATAAAGAATATCATCAGTATTATGCTTACCAGCAAAAGAAATACAACCTCTGCCATGGATTATACCACCATTGTTATTACCAAATCTTACAACACCACCATAATACTTTTCCAGGCTTACAAATTTTCTTGTATCACCTATCATGTGATGTGAACATCCACTATCAATTACCCATTCATCTTTTTCTTCAACTCAAGAAGCTAGAGCTTTCTCCACTTTTGTACAACTAACAAATTAAGTAGACACATGATTATTTTCCTTGATAGCAATAAACACAAACTCATCTTCACTTGCATTCCCTTTGTCAAATTCATCATCTATCACACCTTCATCAGCAGCATAATAACACTTCTTTTGAAATTTAGGCTTCTAAGGTTTTGGCTTAGGAACTCTTTCTGGACACCTTAATGCAAAATGACCTATCTTATTGCAATAAAAATATTTTATAGGAAACTTTCCTTTATACTTACCTTCTCCTCTAGCTTCCTTTTTGACAATAAGTGCTTCAAGATTATTCAATTCTCTTTCTTTTTCTTCAATCTATCTCATTTCTTCCTCATATTTGAATACCTTTCTAGAAGAACTTTCCCCTGGATCATATTTATGCTTGTCTCTCCCAGAAGTAGTAGCTTTAAATGCAGATTTTTTCTTAGGAAGGTCATCACCGAATTCACTCAACTCAAAAGCAATAAGTTTACCAACCAACATATCTTTGGTTACATTTATCACAGTCTAGAGCTCTTCAATAGCTATAACTTTAACTTTGTATAAAGTAAGAAAGGATCTAAGGACTTTAGCAACAATCTCTAATTCATCTAACTATCCACTAGAACATTTGATGCCACACACAAGTTCATTCACTCCTTGCATGAAAGTAACAATATTTTAATCATCACCCATTTTCAATGATTCATATTTCCCTTTAAGACTTTGTAGCTTAGCAATCGTTACATTTGCATCACCTTCATACAAGGTTTCCAACTTTTTCTAGATATCATTAGTCTTCAGCTCCATAACATTTTTCATCTTTGAATCAGTCAGAGCACTCAACAATGCTTCCTTAGCTTTGATATTATATTCAGCATCCCTAATCTCAGCAGTACTAGTAGGACCATTCTAAGGATTAACATACCTATTACTTGTAATGTTCCACTAGGATTCACCAATACATCTTAGATGACACTCCATTCGAGTCTTCCAAAGAGAATAATTTGTTCCATCAAATCTTGGACTATCCTTCTTGTATGTTGCCATCCTGGTTCACCTCAAGCTATTAAACTTCTTCCAAGGAACCTGCTCTAATACCAATTGTTAGAAACACAAGGCCAGACAACTGAGAGGGGGGGTGAATCAGTTGTCACCGAATTTCAAATTTATTAACTTATTAACCTTTTTTCTCATATCTGATTAATAACAGTGAAAGAATGAATCAACAACACATCAGAAACACACATAACACCAAGATTTTTTCCATGGAAACCCTGTTCGGTGAAAAACCACAGTGGAGGTTAATCCACAAGTTATACCCTGGTAAAATTATAAGAAGAATAAATAAGGAATGCACATGCATTCAGGTACACTACCTAGAGCTCACTAATCAAAGGAAGACTCACTGTCTTACATAGAATATTTAGATTAATCCATTTGAAGAATTTTAGCTGAGAAAGTAGCATCTACTAATGCCTGAGTATAGTTCCAGTTAAGCACATGAACACTTCTTCACTCTTATTCACTCTTCTTCACACTTTGCTCTACTTTCAAATGATTTGAACCTTATTCACACATAGCACACACACACTTCGCATCTCTCTTATTTTCAAATGAATAAATAATCACTTATATATATCCGCAACAAGAAATTACATTGCTTCATGTCGGCTTCAACAAAATAATAGAATAAATGCAATCAGTTGGCCCAAAACAATAATAATTATTAATGTGCATCAACCAAGGTTGGCCACAACATAGTAGAGACCCAAAACAATGTCCTCGAACACAAGACACCTTCAAATATTCTTCCTCAAAGATCCACAACGTGCTTCAATCACCTTGTCGGCCTTGAACATGAAAAACATGAACACGTTCAAGAGAAAATCTCAGATCATGAGCACACTGATCAATGCAAACATGAAACATAGATAGAACATGATCTAAAAACATCCAAAAATACTTTGGGAACATACACAATGACTCAGATTACCAGATACACATTACCTCCTTCCATGAACACAAGTTACAGTAGCGAAGTATCTGTTGGAACACAAAAACTTAGAGCTTGCTCAAATCTTCATGCGCTCCTCTAAAACTTATGGAGTAGAAACTAGATAGGCTTGAGAAAAAACCCTTTGATCTACAACATCTTACCATCAACATACTGAACTTTCAAACACGTTGATCTTCACTGCTTCACAAATAGCCTGTAACATATTTTATTACAATTTTCTCAATATCCTCGACATATACAATCTTAAAGACATTAATGCTAATAGTGTTGACATCAATGAAACCACATATCATCAAAACAACCACAACATCAAACATTGATGATGTGTGGTGAATTATGTGGTTGCCTATTCATGGATAGTGTGTCATATATGGCATCAATGTTTGGAGAGATGCATGCCTCTCTCTTTTACACATACAATCAGTTATTCTTATTAACTCCCAGATTGATCTAGATTTCTATCGTACTCATGTTGACACCTTTAGATTGTTGGTTGGCACTTTGATTTGTGGTGTTGTTTCCCTAGACCAATGGGGTAGAGGTTTTAGTCCTAGATGGGGTCTAGCTTGGGAGGCCATGATCAAGAGAGACATTATATATGCTTGGGGTTCAGTCCTCCTTACCTCCTTGTATCATGATATGCGCGAGGCTATCTACAAAGATGGAAAGAGCATCATAGCAGGAGTGACCCCACTACACATATGGGCATATCAGCATATTGCAGTTCTTAGGCCCATTGTTGTCCTTATCGATATTCATGAGGATGAGCCCATTATTTATAGGTACCTAGGTACGATGACCTTACAACATATAGGGCCCAAAAGTTTAGCATACTAGTGTCATTTCATTGATGATATGATAGTGTTCAGATAAAATTTGTGGCTCTAACACCCACAATGGTATGATAACCAGAAGCAATTGGATTTTGCACGATAGACTCGGTATATCCAAGGCTGAGAGCACATTATTGTTGAGCGATATCTTCAAGATCGAGTGCCTCATCAATTTGGGGAGACCCAGGATGTATCGACGGATGATTATACTGCCATATTTTTCAAGTCATAGAGAGAGGCATAGTGGGGGGTTGTCATTGATCCCATAGTGGTGATCAATTATTTTCATGCACTCATCCCAAAACTATGGGCTTATGATCAGGGTCTGCCAAATGCGGGGAACACTCCAAGTTATGATGCTTGATTCAGGGCATCCACATGCCTCATAGATCCAATGGGAGCATACCCAAGCATAGGCATAGGCAGAGGCAGAGGTCGAGGCTGAGGCCAAGGCAAGGATAAAGATCGAGATGGTGGTTGAGGCCTGGGATAGGACCAGGCGCTAGGTGATGGGCACTAGAAATAGTCAGATTAGGGGCACAATGATGGATAGCCTGATGTGCAGCAAGTCAGATAGATTCTAGGGGAACCACCACCTCCTCCACCTATATATTTGGATCCATGTGATGGGTAGATTGCTTCCCTTACAATAGAGAGAGCATAGCTATAGGCAGAGAGAGATCAGTTGTGATAGCAGCTACAGGCTATGACAACATTGAGAGACCAGGAGGTCCAGTTGTGGCAGCAACTGGATATGCATCTAGCCCAAGAGATTGGGAAGAGATAGCAGCTAGAGGCAGTGGTAGATGCTATAGTAGCATCCTAGGGATGGACAGTATCAGCTCGATTATACAAAGAGGCAATCTCAAAGACTACATATTATAGGATGTACTATCACTGAGATGTCTCTAGAGAGATTCAACAGCCAAACTTTTCACAGAGGAGTGGGGCACCACCTAGAATTGAGGATCAGTCGTCAGTTAGGGGTGAGTTGAGCAGCCATTAGGGCTAGCCCAATTGTAGACCCTATTTTGATTGTTGCCTGATTTTGTATACAGATATTTATTCATGGGTTCATTTTTGATAGCCTTGTGCATATTGTACTTTTTATTGATATGCATACACTAATTTAGATATTTGTACCATGACAGTCACCATTTTTTGATATATATGAGAAGATTCAAATTCATGATGTGATGTGACCTTCATTTCATGCTTAAGATTGTATGGATGCATATGATGTTGAGATGATGTGATATACTTATATATGTTATCATGTATGGATGCACTTTTGTTTATTTATGCTTATGTGATATGTGATGGTATATGGATGCAATGTTATATTCTTTTTCAATATATTTTCATGAGTATAAGATATGCTTATGGGATGGATGAATAATATGATATGCAGATGGTATGGATGCATTCTTAGATAATTTTACGATGATGATGATGATGTATGCATATGGATAATGCATATGTTCATGCTTATGATATGAGATGTATGCAATGATTTAAGATGCTTAGAATAACAAATCTATAGTGTTCATCACAACTTAAATGATAATGCAGGATGTATGTTTTATGATATGCTATGATGTATGTATGTTGATGATTTGTGGATGCAAGATGGATGCATTGATGATGATTTTGTTGACTGTCATGATACCAGGTTAGTGCAAAGAGAAGATAGAAGAAACAACATGAACAACCATTGATTTTGGTGATTGCCTCAAAAGATCCAACAAGTCTATGATCCATCGAGAATTTATTAGAGATGGTGATGATAAATGCATAATGATGATGAATGCATGATGATGATCTGCTCATATCTTGGGGTTGGGTTTTTTCGTTGTTCCTTATTGTTTGATATTACACATAGACATGAAGAATCAAGGTATTGATAGCTAGGACAATATTGTATCTAATGTAATAGACTTTGAATCGAGAAATAGATAGGATAGTTCTTGTTCACACCTTGACATATGGAAACCTCGTTAGAATGTAAGTTAGAAGCTTAGAATATATTGGACCAAAGCATACGTAGTAGTCAACAACATACCCCAAACAACTTTCCTACACACAACCAAGCCAGTATGCACCAAAATTATTTTACAAGAGTATCCACAAGAACAACAAATGAAAGATAATGATAAATGTTCCATTCCTTTCTCTCTAAATTGTTTTGATAGACATCATTGAGAGGTCCTCGAAATGGGTCATTAAGATAAATCATAAGAAATGATCAAAGACAAACAGTCAGTATTATCTAAATCTCTTGCTAGTTTAATTTAGCCAAGGTGATACCTGATATTGATGTCCATCGTAGGAAGGATGCATCCTAGGACATGTTGATCAGGGTTTGTTTGATGTTAGGATGATGATGAGCTATATGATAATTTTTTGATACAAACTTCACTAACATGTCTACCTATGACCTAGACTTTAGATTTTGACACTTAAGTTCTAACTTCATGACTTGATATACTTGCTTTCTACTTGCTTTGCCAAAGGTTGAAGGTGAAAATTGATTTATTATGGATGAAGGTTTATTACGGGGGAAAGGGACATGGGATGGGTGGTTTTGGATTTTTTGGAATATTTCAATGTTTTTGGTATTTTGAAAATGTTTTGAGGCTATTTTGGGGTTTTTGAAAGTTTATGTGAATGTTTTGGTTTTCAAATTATTTGAGGTTGTTCAGGGTTTTTCAAATGTTTTCAAATGTTTTTTTCTTTTCATATTTTCAAAAAAAAATTGGTTTTCTATTATTTGAATTTTTTTATGTTTTCGAGATATTTGGATGTTTTTGAGATTTTCTGAGAGTTTTGAATGTTTAAGGCTTTTCTGATATTTGAATGTTTAGTGATTTTTTCAAGTTCGAACAAGAACCTAACCTAAAAAACCTATCCTAGGGGCCTCAAGGGTTGATCAAAGATAAGCCTTGCCTATGTTATACATGCAGAGACCACGTCATTCGACTGATGCAACTTATTAACAATGAGGTATTAACAGTTGATGGAATGTCAGTTTATTATGACAGACTCCTAAAGGACTAACCTAGGGTTTCGTGCAAGGGCACATCAATGATGGCCTTGCCTACGTTCAAGCTCAGAGACGATGTAGTTCAAAAATAGGGTATTATTTTTGGATTTTTTGATGTTTTAACCTTTTTAGGGATTTTTTGTGTTTTGAATGTTTTGGATTTTGACTTTCCAATTTTACAAATGTTTTTGGATCTTAGTTGTACAAGATTTTGAATGTTTTTTGATTTTTTGATGACAATTTATGAATGTTTTTGGGTTTTAAATGAGATTTTCAATAACCTCAAGATATACAAGAACCTGATATGATCCATAATGAATTTCCCCTAGTGTGACGTAATAGACTACCTTGATGTAGGCAGTACAAGCTGACCTTAGGAATATTCCAAGTAGTACTAAAGGGGATGCGATATTTCACAACATCAAGCTATGATAAGGACGTGGATGGGTGATGGAATAAATAGGCCGAATGATGAGTTGATGGATGGATGGTGAAGCAAAGAATGATAGGATAAAAATCCAAAGAATAGACGGAGGTGCTTTATTTATGTAAGGTGCTTGTTTGCCAGGTTTTCACTAAGGTACTTGCCCAAAGCGCCATCGAAGTGGTTTTCACTAAAGGATGATTTTTTCTTTACTTTTAAATTCCTTTTTCTCATTTCTTTGGATTTTGATCATTTTTTATTTTTTTGTATTTTTAGATTCATACCCTTTAAGACTAGGCATAAAAAAAATTAAGATGCAAGTTGTTAGTTGGTTCCTGCAAGGGTTCACCTTTAGGTGTTGACAATTGGTATGATCCTAATCCATACCTTTTTGTGACGACAAAGTGACCCAACTAGTTAGGTTCAAACTTTCCTTTACAGTCCTGATCTGGTAGATTATTTTGATTTTGTTTTAGGACAAGATCCCCTACCTAGAAAGACCAACATTTGATCTTCTTGTTATAAATTTGTCTCAATCTATTTTGATATAGTGCAAGTGATCAAGGGCATCGATATGATGATCGTCTAGGAATTCTAGCTCATTTAGTCAAGAGACTATGTATTCTTCATAGATGATCAGGTTTTGTAGTGACACTCTCAGTGATGGGAGCTCAACCATAATAGACAGAATAACTTCTAACCCATAGACTAGGGAGAAAGGGGTTGCACCTATTGGAATGTAGTGTTGGATGTTTTGGTTGTATTGCTGATATGTGGTCGTCATTGATGTCAACACTATTAGTACTAATGTCTTTAAGACTGTATATATCGAGGATATTAAGAAAATTGTAATAAAATATGTTACAGGTTATCTGTGAAGAAGTGAAGATCAGTGTGTTGGAAAGTTCACTATGTTGATGGTAAGATGTTACAGATTAAAGGGTTTATTCTCAATCCTATCTAGTTTCTACTACGTAAGTTTCAGAATTGTACATGAAGATTTGAGCAAGTTATAAGTTTTTGTTTTCCGACAGCTATTTTGCTACTGTAACTGGTGTTTATGGAAGAAGATAATGTGTATGTTCTTGAAGTGCTTGTGGATGTTTCTAGATCATGTTTTATCTATGTTGCACATTTGCATTGATCATTGTGCTCGTGATCCAAGATTTTCTCTTGTGTGTTCATGTTTTTCATGTTCATGACCGACAAGGTTACTAAAGCGTGTTGTGGTTCTCCGAGGAAGAATCTTTGAAGGTGTTTTGTGTTTGAGGACACTGTTTTGGGTCTCTACTATGTTGTGGCTAACCTTGGTTGATGTGCATTAATAATCTTTATTTTTTTGGGTCAACAGATTACATTCATTCTATTATTTTGTTGAAGCCAACATGAAGCAATGTAATTTCTTGTTGTGGATATATATAAGTGATTGTTTCTTCATTTGAAGAGAAGATAAATTTGAAGTGTGTGTATGCTATGTGTGAATAAGGTTCAGATCATTTGACAGTAGAGTAGAGTGTGAAGAAGAGTGAAGAAGAGTGAAGAAGTGTTCATGTGCTTAACCAAAACTGTACTCAGGCATTAGCAAATTCTACCTTCTCAGTTTAAATTCCTCAGATGGATTTAATCTGAATATTATATGTAAGACACTGAGTCTTCCTTTCAACAGTGAGCTCTAGGAAGTGTGTCTGAATGCATGTGCATTCCTTATTTATTCTTCTTATACTTTTAATAGGGTATAACTTGTGGATTAACCTCCACCATGGTTTTTCCCCTAACAGGTTTTCCATGCAAAAAATCTTGGTGTTATGTGTGTTTCTGATGTGTTGTTGATTCATGCTTTCACTGTTATTAATTAGATATGAGAATAAAGGTTAATGAGTTTACTAATTTTGAAATTCAATGACAACTGATTCGCCCCCCCCCCCTTCTTAGTTGTCTTCCCTTGTGTTGCTAAAAGTTGGTATCAGAGAAGGTTCCTTGGAAGAATTTTAATAGCTTGAGGTGATCCGGGATGGCAACATACAAGAAGGATAGTCTGAGATTTGATGGAACAAGTTATTCTCTATGGAAGACTCAAATGGAGTGTATTCTGAGATGCATTGGTGAATCCTACTAGAACATTACAAGTAATAGGTATGTTATTCCTCAGAATGGTCCTACTACTACTATTGAGATTAGGGATGTTGAATATAATATCAGAGCTAAGGAAGCATTGTTGAGTGCTCTGACTGATTCTGAGATGACAAATGTTATGGAGCTAAAGACTTTTTATGATATCTCAAAAAGGTTGGAAACCTTGTATGAAGGTGATGCAAATGTAAAGATTGCTAAGCTACAAAGTCTAAAAGGGAAATATGAATCATTGAAAATGGGTGATGATGAAAATATTGTTACTTTTATGCAAAGAGTGAATAACTTGTGTGTGGCATCATATGTGTTGGTGGACAGTTAGATGAATCAGAGATTGTTGCTAAAGTACTTAGATCCTTGCCTATTGCATTCAAAGTTAAAGCTACAGCTATTGAAGAGCTCCAGACTATGATAAATGTAACCAGAGATATGTTGGTTGGAAAACTTACTACTTTTTAGTTGAGTGAATTTGGTGATGCCTTTCCTAAGATAGAATCTACATATAAAGCTACTACTTCTAGGAGAGACAAGCAGAGATATGATCCGGGTGAAAGTTCTTCTAGAAAGGTATTCAACTATGAGGAAGAAATGAGACAGATTAAAAAGAAGAAAGAGAACTGAATGAGCTTGAAGCACTTATTGTCAAAAGGGAAGCTAGAGGAGAAGGTAAGTATAAAGGAAAGTTTCCTATAAAATGTTTTTCTTACAATAAGATAGTTCATTTTGCATCAAGGTGTCAAGAAACAGTTCCTAAGCCAAGACCTTACAAGCCTAAATTTCAAAAGAAGTGTTATTATGTTGCTAATGAAGGTCTGATAGATGATGAATCTAACAAAGGGAATGCAATTCAAGATGAGTTTGTGCTTATTTCTATAAAGGAAAATAATCATGTGTCTACTTAATCTGCTAGTTGTACAAAAGTGGAGTAAGCTCTAGTTCTTTGAGTTGAAGAAAAAGATGAATGAGTAATTGGCAGTGGATGTTCATATCACATGATAGGTGATAAAAGAAAAATTTTAAGCCTAAAAATTTATGATAGTGGTATTGTAAGATTTGCTGATAAAAATGGTGGTATAATCCATGGCAAAGGATGTATTTCTTTTGATGGTAATCATAATACTGATGATGTTCTTTATGTTGAAGGTTTGAAGCATAATATTTTGATTGTGTGATAGATGGTTGACAAGGGATACAATCTTCAATTCAAAGATGGAAAATGTAGAATATTGGGAAGTTCTAGAAATGTGATTGGTTCAGGTACTAAAACAAAAGGTAACATCTTTCATCTAAATGCTACTAGTAAAAAATTTATGACTGCTCAAGTTGATGAGAGTTGGTTGTGAGATAGAGGAATGTGGCATGTAAACTTTGACAATATTATCAAGATAAGTTCCTCACAGGTTGTGAGAGATATTCCTAAGTTGGTGAAGCCTACTAATGTCATATTCAAGGAATGTTAGATAGGAAAACAAACTAGAATTTTATTTTAGAGCAAACCATATTGTTTAAATGAATTGTTGGAGCTTGTGCATACTGACTTGTGTGGTCCTGCTAGAATTAGAAGTCTACAAGGTTACAGGTATTTCATGTTGCTTATTGATGATTACTCTAGGTTTATGTGGGTTAATTTCTTAAGGGAGAAATCTGAAGCTCTAGATAAATTCAAGATCTTTAAGGTTATGGTTCAGACAAAGATAGGTATGAAGATTAACTGTCTGAGATTAGATAGAGGTGGTGAATTCACTTTCAATGAGTTTGATTCTTTTTGTGAAGAACATTGGATAAAGAGACAACTATCTACACCATGGACCCCTCAACAAAATGGAGTTGTGGAAATGAAGAACAGGACAGTTCTAGAAGCTGCTAGGACTATGATGCTAGAAGGAAATGTCCCTCATATTTATTGGAGAGAAGTTGTGATTACTGTTGTTTATATCCTCAATCGGGTACAAATCAAAGGTAATACTGGTAAGACTCCTTTTGTGCTATGGTTTAGTCACAAGCCTACTATTAAATATTTCAAAATCTTTGGGAGTAAATTCTATATCTAAAGAGATGAAGATATAGGAATTTTTGATGTTAGAAATGATGAAGGAATATTTCTTGGTTATTCTACTAAGAGTAAGGCCTACTAGTGCTACAACAAGAGATTGAACAAAATGGCTGAAAGTACAAATGTTAAGGTTGATGAAGACATTACTAGACCCTCCCAAACCTGTGGATATGATTCTGCTGATTAGAATGACAATACTAACAAGATTCAGACTTCAAATGATGTTCAGATCGTTTTGGTGAATCAAGAAGAACAAGAAGAAGGAGAGACTAGTCAAAGCATAGAAGAGATATCACAAGAGCCCGAAATTCAATAACACTCTAAAAATCCAAGGTATGTGAGATTAAATCATTTAGAAAATCAGATTATACAACATAAGAACGAAGGTGTCTAGACTAGGAGAAGAATTGTAGAAGAATACTGTTTAATTTTAAATACTGAGCCAAGTAATGTCAATGAAGCATGCAAAGATGAACATTGGATTGAAGCAATTAAAGAAGAACTACAAAAAATTGAGAAGAATAATACATGGATTCTTGTTCCTAGACCTAAAGACAAAAACGTAATTGGAACTAAATGGGTATTTAGAAACAAACTGAATGAACAAGGTGAAGTTATGAGAAACAAAGCAAGACTGGTATGCAAAGGATACTCTCAGATGGAAGGAATTGACTTTGAAGAAACTTTTTCTCCTGTTGCTAGAATTGAAGTTGTGAGACTGTTTCTTGCTTATGTTGTTACAAAAACTACAAAGATTATTAGATGGATGTCAAGTTAGAATTTCTAAATGGTGAATTAGAAGAAGAGGTGTATATTGAGAAACCTGATGGATTTCAATTGATTCATTAGGGAGATATGGTATGTCAGTTGAAGAAATCATTGTATGGACTCAAGCAAGACCCTAGAGCCTTGTATGCTAGATTAGATAAGTATTTGCTAAAGCTTGGATTTAACAAAGGTACTGTTGATAGTAATATGTATTTCAAGATTGATGAAGATAAAGAATTGTTTGTGGAAGTATTTGTTGATGATATCATTTTTGGAGGAGATGATGGTTTGTGAATGAATTTTTCTAATGAAATACAAAATGATTTTGAGATGTCAATGATTGGAGAGATGAAATTATTTTTGGGATTACAAATTACTCAATTAGATAAAGGAATCTTTATATCTCAGTCCAAGTATGTGAGAGAACTACTAAAGAAATTCGATATGGAAGATTCAAAGCCAGTCGATGCACCCATGGTGATCGGATGTAACTTGACACAAGATGGTGATTCTTCAAAGGAAAATCAGACTAGATACATATCAATGATTGGTGGATTGCTTAATTTGACTCAAACTAGACTTAACATCATGAATGATGTATGCATTGTAGCTAGATTTCAAACTGATCCTAAGGAATCTCATGTGACTACTGTGAAGATAATTTCTAGATACTTGAAAGGAACAGTTGATTTTGGCCTATGGTATCCTAAAGATGGTGATCTTACTTTAAGTTCCTTTATTGACGCTAATTGGGTAGGAGATGTGAATTAGAGGAAAAGTACTAGTGGCGATGCATTTTTCTTTGAAAAAAAGTTGATTTCATGGTTAAGTAAAAAGTAGAATGTCGTTTCTTTATCCACTACAAAGGTAGAATACATTGTTGCTACTAGAAATTATGCTCAATTATTGTAATGAAGCAGATGTTAAAGGATATCAGAGTTGTGTATGATGAACCTATTGCCATATTTTGTGATAATTCAAGTGCTATAAACATTTCTAAGAATCTGGCGTTGCATTCAAAGACCACGCATATATCTATCAAGTACCACTTTTTGAGAGACAAAGTAAGTGATTAGGAAGTCAGACTGGAGTATGTGCCTACTAAGGAATAGATTACAGACATCTTTACTAAGCCTTTGCCTAAGAATATTTTTGAGTATCTCAAAGGGAAGTTAGGGGTGATTACCCCTCCTAATCGGAACTAAGATGTAATACATTACATCAGTCTATGCACTTCATAGACATATCTTGATTCAGATTGATGTTGTGATGGTTGCTACTCAGGGGGAGTAGTCAGATGATTGAGATATGTGGTTCAAAGCTTATACCTTTGCCATTGATGTCAAAGGGGAAGAAGAGTAATGTGAAAAAATTTGGAAGAGCTAAAAATAAAGGGGGAGAAGAACAATATGAAAAACTTTAGAAAGAACTAAGGGAGAGAAGAGCAATATCTAAGGGGGAGATTATTGGTGAAGAGTTGGTTGCCCTGATGGTGTTTTTCACATCATGTGTTGCCATCAATGCCAAAGGGGGAGATTTTTGGATGTTGTGGTTGTATTTTTTATATGTGGTTGTCATTGATGTCAACACTATTAGCATTAATGTGTTTAAGACTGTATATGTCAAGGATATTGAGCAAATTGTAATAACATATATTACAGGTTGTCTATGAAGAAGTGAAGATCAGTTTGTTGTAAATTTTAGTATGTTGATGGTAAGATTTTATGGATTAAAGGGTTTTTTCTCAAGCCTATCTAGTTTCTACTTCATAAGTTTCAGAGGTGGTCATGAAGATTTGAGCAAGTTATAAGTTTTTGTGTTTCGACAACTATTTTGCTACTATAACTGGTGTTTATGGAAGAAGATAATGTGTTTCTAGAAATCTAGGGTGTTGCATATGTTCCTGAAGTGTTTGTGGATGTTTCTAGATCACTTTCCATCTATGTTGCATGTCTGCATTGATCATTGTGCTCGTGATCTAATATTTTCTCTTGCGTGTTCATGTTTTTCATGTTCATGGCCAACAAGGTTACTAAAGCATGTTGTGGATCTTCGAGGAAGAATCTTTGAAGTTGTTTTCTGTTCAAGGACATTTTTTTGGGTCTCTACTATGTTGCAGCCGACCTTGGTTGATGTGCATTAATAATATTTATTGTTTTGGGCTGATAGATTGCATTCATTCTATTATTTTATTGAAGCCGACATGAAGTAATGTAATTTCTTGTTGTGGATATATATAAGTGATTGTTTCTTCATTTGAAGAGAAGATAAATGTGAAGTGTGTGTATGCTATGTGAAAAGAAGGTTTAGATCATTCGAAAGTAGAGAAGAGTGTGAAGAAGATTTAAGAAGAGTGAAGAAGTTTTCATGTGCTTAACCGAAATTATACTCAGGCATTAGTAGATGCTACCTTCTCAGTTTAAATTCTTCATATGGATTTAATCTGAATATTCTATGTAAGAGAGTGAGTCTTCCTTTGAGTAGTGAGCTCTAGGCAGTGTGCTTGAATGCATGTTCATTCTTTATTTATTCTTCTTATACTTTTAACAGGGTATAACTTGTGGATTAACCTCCATCGTGGTTTTTCCCCTAACAGGGTTTCCACACAAAAAGTCTTGGTGTTATGTGTGTTTATGATGTGTTGTCGATTCATGATTTCACTGTTATTAATCAGATCTGAGAATAAAGGTTAATTAGTTTGAAATTCGGTGATAACTAATTCATCCCCCCTCTTAGTGTTTTGGCCTTGTGTTGATAACATGTAGATATTGGTTTGATAGGCGTAGAGAGCGGGATTTACCTTCAGATGCCAGTCATGGTCAGCTTCATTGACCATTTTCTTTAGGATTTCTAAGATTGTCTTGTTTGTAGCCTCGGCTTGACCATTACCTTGGGGATAATACAAGGTAGAGAATCAGTGTTGGATGTTGAATCTTTGACATAGCTCTTTTACATCTTGATTCTTTAAGGGTGTTTTGTTGTCTAAGATAAGGGTGTGTGGAACATCATAACGGTGGATTAGGTAATTCAAGATAAACTTGGTAATTTTCTTTCTTGTTATAGGAATGGCTTCAACCCACTAAAGTATTTAGTGGTTGTTATGATAAACTTGTGGCCATTGGATGAGGTTGGAATTATTTTTCCTATAAGGTCGAATCCCCACTGTGAAAAAGGCCAAGGTGTAATCATCGCTTGTAATTCCTAAGTTGGACCATGAGTCAAATTTCCATGTTGACACTGGACACATTTATGCACACACTGATGAGCTTCTCTTTCCATAGTTGGCCAATAGTACCCCATCCTCAACAGTTTCTTAGCTAAAGTCATACCGCTAGAATGGGAACCACATTTGCCATTGTGTACTTTTGTTAAAGCGGTTAAGGCTTCCTCTTGGTTAACACATCGTAGTAATATCCCTTTGACACTTCAATGGTAAAGGGCATCCCCTAGGATCACGAATCGGGATGCCTTCTTGACAAAGGTCTTTTTAAGATTGGAAGTGATATCGGATGGGAGGGTTCCTCTACTTAGGTAGATAAATATGTCATGATACCATGGGGATCCAGGACCAACAATGACACACAAAAACTCAGATTCAAGGGTTTTGAAAGTCAGTATGAGAAGTTGTTCTACCAAGAATACACATTGGAGGACGTTGTTTCGCATGTCTAACAATGATCTAATTGTTTCCATAGTGTTTGTTGCTCGGTTGTTCATGTGAGGAATCTACTCATGAAAATTTCTTTGATATTATCCACCATATTCTTGTAAGGAATGATCTTGTCATCCTTGGTTTGATAGTCATCATTGACTTGGTTGATAACCAGTTGTGAGTCTCCATAGACTTTCATCTCTTATATCTACCATTGAACAACTATCCTTAAACTTGTGATTAGGGCATCGTACTCAAAAATTTTGTTGGTACATGGGAATGATAGCTTGTATGAATTTGGAATGCACTCACCTTGAGGGGTGATGAAAATAATACCCACTCTTGATCCATGTTGGGTGAATGATCCATCAAAGTACATCTTCCACTGAGCTATGAAATTGATAAGGAACATTGATTCATCAAGGAACTAAAATATCAAGGGGTTCTCTACATAGATGGGTGTGTCTGCCAGTTGGTATGTGATCACTTGTCCTTTGATTACCTTGTGCTCCACATACTCTATGTCAAATTTTGTTAAACTCATCACCCATTTGGCCATTCACCCAATAAGATTTGTTTTAGATAACAGGTATTTCAATGGGTCGATCTTTGCAATAACTTTGATTTGATGTGACAACATGTAGAGTCTAAATTTTTGTGAAGCAAAAACTCTTGGTAGGCATGCTTTTTCAATGGGTGAATAGTTCATTTCGTAGCCCGCCAATGTCTTGCTCATTTAATAGATAACTCTTTTCATCATGTTGTGCTAGAAGAGCTCCTAGTGCTGCTAATGTTGCTAAGATATATAAGATCAATGGTTTATTTTATATCGGTGGCATTAACACTACAGGTGTCAATAAGTATTCCTTGATTTGTTGGGAAGCTTTATCACATTTCTCATCCCATTTGTAAGTTATTCCTTTATGGAGCAAATGCAAAAAAGGGTGGAATTTTCTGATAGTTGCGCTATGAACCTTCTAATGGACTACAATCTTCCTTGTAATCCTCTCATATGCTTCAGTCTTTGTGGTGGTTCCATGTCTAATATGGCTCTTACCTTTGTTGGATCAATTTATATCCCTCTTTGTGAGACGATAAAGCCAAGAAGTTTCCCTGATGTAACCCCAAAGACACTTTTTTGGATTCAATCATACCTTGTATTCTTCAAGCCTATCGAAGATGGGTCCTAAGAATCCTATGTGTTCGCTTCTTTTCTTTGGGTGCTAGCAAGAAATTGAGGCCAACCAAAAAGTGGAAGTGTTTTCCCTCATTTTCAGAATTTGACACTTTGACCTTAAAATTTGAAGCACTTAGAGATGGAATCTTTGAAAAAATCACTAATCATAAAATGTAGTACTCGGAGTCTAATTTCAAAATATGTAATTTATTTCAATACCCAGATTGTACAAATTGAGTTTTAACAGGCATTTGTAAAAACTATTGTTTAAAAGTCTTTTTTTTTTACCATACCATGCACGTGTACGACATCCATATTTTGACTTAAATTATCATATTTTTCTAAATCCTTTTGGGAAAAGATTTGTGACTCACTGAAGCTTGCCCTGGATATTTTTTTGTAATTTTTTATTGAATTATTATTTTTTTGTTAATTTTTTATCAGGCATATTTGTCGTTTAGAAAAATCGTCATGTACAACGCGCATAAGATGACCTAAAGCTATCATTTTTTGAATTTTTTTTTTTTTAAATTGAAAAGAATTGTTTGAAGTTTGCCCTTGTGCAATTCGTTCGTCAAAATGTTATGTTGATCAAAAGTTATTAAAATAGTAAAAAACTCTGATATTTAAAGTTTATGGACCAATTTCATCAAAAATTAATTGAAAAATAGAAAAAATAATCCAATTGTAAAAAAATTTACATATTTGGAATCTACATTGTCTCATCTAAAATGGGTTTTAATTTCATCAAAAAATTCTACAAAAAAAGTCGTCAACCATATGTCCAAACTCGGTATTTTTCTCTGACATTATTAGAACCTTCAACTTACAGGTCAAACCAGGTTGAAGGCCTAGGTTCGGATTCCCAATGTTTTTCCCGAACCAAAATCCGAGGCAAAAACTCAACCACAAAGCAAAACCAATTTGAAATTTTAAAAATTTATTAAAAACTCATTTTTTATGCTTTTACAAAACGAGAAACAGGATCCCGCTTTATAAAATGGGATCTCGTTTTGTAAATTGCCAAAAACAGAAAAAATTCCATTTTTGGAAAGTTTTCAAAACGGGATCTTTTCCATTTTTGGAATTTTTTCAAACGGGATCCCGTTTGAAAAAATTCCAAAAATGGAAAATTTTCAAAACATGACAGTTTCCAAAAGCGGAAACTTTTCAAAACGGATCCCATTTTGAAAAGTTGCTTCCATTTTGGAAAATTTCCAAAACGGGATCCCGTTTTGGAAAAATTCCAAAAATGGAAATTTTTTTAAATGGGATCTCGTTTATTAAAAACCAGGATCCCAAACCTAAACGGGATCCCGTTTTTGCAATGCCGATTTCGCATTTTTGCAATGCCGATTTCATTTTTTTGGCTAAGGCAAAAACTTCCACATTTCGTGGACTCAACTTCTTGCACTTACCCCTTTTCTTTTTCCAAAATATTGTCCACATAATCTTTGACTATTTTATGGATCATATCATGAAAGATGAGGGTCATTTCTCTTTAATAGGTTGCTCCTGCATTCTTTAACTTGAATGGCATCACATTCCAGCAATAGGTTCCCCATGGAAAAGTGAATGCAGTTTTATGATGATCCTCCTTGGTAATCATGATTTGATTATAGCTTGAAAAACCATCTATAAGTGATAACATTTCATGCCCAGCTATTAAGTCCATAATGAGATCAATGTTTGGAAGAGGGAAATCATCCTTCGAGCATGCTTTGTTTAAGTCTCTGAAATCAATGTAAATTTTGATGCCCCCAATGGGTTTTGAGATTAGTACCAGATTTGAAACCCACACAGGATAATCTATTGGTTGGATGAATCCAACGTCTAAAAGCTTTTGCAACTCTAGTTTTACCAAGAGTGCAATTTGAGGGTGCATCTTCCTTAATTTTGGCTTGACTAGCTTGGCTTTGAGATATACTACTAAGTGATGCACAACCACTTCTATATCGAGCCCTGGAATATCTATGTATGACCATGCAAAGCTAGCTCTTCAATCTTTCAAGAATGCTGCTAGGTTATTTTGTTCTTCATCCAAAAAGGATTTAGCATAGAAGGTGATCTTAGGTGCTACATATGTTCCCACATTGACTGGAGTGGCCTTTTCTACTAGCACTATTGACTTTTCGAGATGAATTACACTAAGGGGGAGATCGAATCCCTCATCCTTGGATGCCTCGGAGAGGTTTTCACCATCAGATATATCCTTCTTTTTTCTTTTAAGGATTAGAGAGTGCCACAATGTGGTTTTCACTCAAAGACCTGTATGTCCTAGTACAACTGAAGGATTCAATTGTCTCCCCATAGTATGCCCCTGTGTCTAGATCTATTTCAAAACCTGCTTTATGATCTTCCCATGCTAGATTTTCATGGAGTCCCATGAACTCCATGATCGCTTCATCATTTTTGAATATATCCAGAATCGGTGGTCCTTGTTGGTCTAAGTCAATAGGTTGTGGGTATACTAGGCATATTTCATTTGGGTGATTGCTTGGAGAAAAGGATTTAATGGATATCATGAAAAGGGAGTTATTCTCAAATAGGTCAAAAAAATCAAGGGGGAATTCATCTAAGGTTGTATCACGTGATGGAGGTAATCAAGAGGAAACCTGGGCCCGTTTAGCGAAACTACCTTTGCCAATAAGGGTGACCTTGCTAGTAGTAAAACATAAACTAAGATTCTTTGATCATTTGTCAAGAACAATGAATTCTAGTAAGCCATTATCATTCTATCCCAATTTCTCATTCTTGTTATAGCCACATCCCTTCATTATTTGAAAACCTTTATTGTCATCTTACATGGGAAGAATAGGAATAGGTCATTCATCCTGATAGAGGAGTTTAGAGACATCCTCCTTGTTGATATCTTCTTGGTTCAAATCCCCCCACTTGGTTAAGGTAGTAGTTGCCATCTTGATTGTTTCAGTCTCTTTTTTGTTGGATGTGGGTTTCCCGTGAGACTGAGGGGAAAGAGGTAGCTCTCCTAAAACAAAGGTATTCTTGAGTAGCTTGTAGTTCCCACAACCATCATCCTAAATCATTGCTTTGATGTCAAGAATGTTTTGCACAATGGATTTTTTCATTTCTGAGGTTGATGCAAGGGATGATGGGTCAATAAATGAGGTAGATGGTGTAGGCCCTTCGTCATTCTTGGGTATTTGGGGTATCTTATAGAACTTGGCCTCAAGATTCTTCTAATAGTAAAAAGGCTCAAGATCTCCATGGATGGTAATTTCTCTACCCTTGAAAGGAAAATTTACACATTGATGATAGGTCGAGGATATATCTTTTAGGGCATGGATCCATGGTCGACCAAGTAGGATGTTATAGGGAAGATCAAGGTATAACACTTGGCATGTAGTTTTTTTAATGAGAGGTCCTACTTGGATGTGATGTGCAATGATTCCTTGTGGCACCCGCTCTTGGTCGTCATATGCTCTAATGGTGGTACTCTTTGCTTTCTCAATAATATCCTTTGAATAGCCCATGTTCTTGATTAACTACAGGGTACAAATGTTCAGACCAGCACCTCCATCTACTAAGACACTTTTGACCTTGTTTTTATGAATAATAACCTCAAGGTGTAAAGCATGGTTATGAGATGGTTATGATGGTAGGTCTTGTTATAAGAAGGTGAGAAGATGACTAGCAATATGCCCTACCATATCTTGAAATTTATTTTTATCAATATCCTCAGGGATGGATGACTTAGACAAGGCTTTCTCTAAGATTTTCCTATGCATGGGGGATAACCTCAATACTTCCAAGATTACTATCTATGTGGGGGTCTTCTTAAGGTGATCTAGGAGATTATATTTGTTGGGATTTGATGTTGGAAAAGTAGGTTGTGTCCTACATTGAGTTGGGACTCCTTGGATGGTATTTTTTCCACGTCGTTTGGTGACTCCACACTCCACTATAGATCCTTTGATGGTGATGACAGTAATGATGCTATCACATGAAGCAACGGCATTGGAATAGGTATGTTGCACGCTAGTGCAATCATTAGCTTTTCCATTGTTGTTCCCTTTGTTATGATCTAGTATAGGGTTCATGTATATCTTAAGATCTTGATTCCCAGCTGGTACTTCAATAGATATGGTGTCATTCTCTATGAGGTATTGGATGATATTCTTGACTCTCATGCAGATGGTTTTTTTGTGCCATTTGATTTTGTGAAAATCACAGAGATCATTCTTGTTGTACTAGGATGGTTTCTCTTGGGGTTCTTGGTAGTTTTTGAAGCTGGGAAGTGTTATCATATTTCACTCCACCAACTTCTTCATGATGGTTTTGATAGGTTCAGATAGCTATGTGTATTTGCATTTAGGATAGTTGTTCTTTTTGGTAGTTTGCCTTTGTTGCATCTCGATATTGTTGATCCAATTGTTCTGAAGGGATTTGTTTTGCTACACAATTAGTTGAATGTTAGAAACTTGATTGTTGTTGGGTCTAGGAGCATTTAGGACCACCTTAGCATCTACCACACCATCATTTGTCACATTTTTTTTTTTAGCCAAGACACAAGGCCTGTCATTTGAACTGGTTGATGGGCAGTTGTAAGCCTGAGTATTTCCCTGTGATATTAGAGATCATTTGATGTTAAGGGCTCTAGGTAAGAGCTCATCATAAGAGGTGATGCACTGCATTTTCAAGTGGAAAGATAGATCAAGGTTTAAATTTTCTATGATGATTCCCACTTGTTGTTCATCAAGAAAAGGCCACGTGCTCTTACTAGCTCTTTGTCTCCACCATTGTAAGAAATTTGTATAAGATTCTCCTTTGTTTTGTCTTAGAGTGTACAATTCTTCTAGACTTAAGTCCATGTCTAGGTTGAAGGAGAAGTGATCAATGAATTTATCCATAATTTCGTATAAATTCTTGATACCGGGTGGTAGATGAGAAAACCAATCCATTACAAGACCTGTTAAAATTTGAGGGAAGAGGCACATTAAATAAGATTCATTGTAGGCCACCTCCATACACATGGCTTTAAATTCCTTAACATGGTCCATAGGACTTCCTCTCTTTGTATTTATCGAATTTGGGGATTTCAAAGTCGGGAGGGAATGGGTACCATTGTAATGTTTCTATCAAATGGATAAGGACATAGATTCTATGTATGGGGCTTCTTGGTCTTTCCCATTCAAAGGTCCTAAATTTCTTGTGATAGTGCCTTAAATTGCAATGCTAGATCATCTTGCAATTTTGGTGGAGGAATATACAGTGGGATGATGGATGAGTTGTACACGTGATTTTGATATGATGATGTGTTGTATGGGGTGTATGGTGGCATGAGGTTATGTGAAGGTGATTGATGTGTTGATGTATATGTTTCTAATGTGTTTGTATTGACGATGTTTTGTTGAGGATTAGAGTAGGAACTTTTTTGTTATTGTTGTTGATGTTGGGCATACTACTGAGCTAGTAAGGCTTGTTGTTGTTGTTGCAGCACAAGGGCTTGTTGTTGGGCCTACATTTGTTGTTGCACCACTAGGGCTTGTTGTTGAGCTTGGTGTTGTTGCATCGCGAGGCCTTGTTGTTGGTATTGATGTTGTTGTTGTGCTACTAAGGATTCTTAATAAGATTTTTATTTTTGTTCTGCTGCTAAGGATGCTTCATAGGCTTTTTGGTGTTGATGTGCTACTAAGGATGCTTGATAGAATTATTGTTGTTGTTGTTTTTGTTGTTGTTGTTTTGCTGCTAAAGGTGCTTGTTGTTTTTGTTGTTGTTGTTGTTTTTGGATGGTTTCTTGATAAGCTTGTTGTGCTTCTTGTAAGACTAAGGTATGAGCTTGCAATGTAGGACCAATTGTTTGTTGGGAAACTTGTGATGGATTATCGGTGGTGATGTTTTGGATGGGTTGTGAGTTGGTGATGAGAGGTTGGGAGTTCCATTAGTTTAACATTCCTTGTAAGATGGTGGATTGAGGTGGAGGAATGTATGTTTGAGGTCCCATTTGATTTTGTATAGTGAAGGGGACTATGGGATAATATGAGGATGGTGTCATCATATTTTGCAATGGTAATAACATAATAGGACCTTGAGTCCATTGATTGAAAAGGTTCCCTTGTCCAATATCATGAGGATTTCCTTATGCTAGAGATGTGGACAAAGGATTACCTGTGTTGATGGGATTCATTACAAAAGGATTGCTTTGAGATGGTTTGATGATGGAGGGGATGGATGTGTTTTGTGACAACAATAGTATAGATGAACCAATGGGAGGATTGGGCAAAAATTTCCCTATATACATTGAGGGTTGATTCTATGACATAGTATTGGCATGCCATTGTGTACTATTTTGAGATACTTGGTCCATACTACTTTGTGCGATGGTGGGTACACTTGTGGTACTTATGGGTATGGATGAAGAGGGAGTCCTCGATATGTGGAGGTTGTGGTGGAATAATGAAGGTCAAGGGGTTCATATGGTTGTTTAGGGTTTTTTAGAATGGGAGGAGCACCAAAGGTAGGTGTCTAAGTGGTTGTTGGAGGTGGAGGATTGGTATCAAGGGTACCCATTAGTTTACTACTTTAAAATGGAAGAGTTAGACCAAAGTCCTTGGTAAGGCTAGTTGCAAGACTAAGAGTAGATGTTTGATTTATCCCTAATTGTGGATTTTTGAAGCCTTGTGCCAAATTTTGTGCAACGAATGATGAGGAAATTGGAGCTATTTTTTCAAAGGCTTGATGTTCCATGATTTCCTCCCTAGTAAGATCAAAAGGATTGTTCGTGATGTTCTCTATCTCATATGGTCATGATGGAGATCATGGTTGTTGTGATGGGGTAACTTGACTTCTCAGATCTTCTAGAGGATTTGGATCACTTGAGGTAAATGTAACTTTGGTTTTCTCCATGATTCTCTTGTATTGTGATCTTGTCTTTACCATAAATTTTGGGTCACTTATGGGAGAGTTATGCTGAGATTTGTAATGTTTGAACTCTCTAGTTGACTCAAATCTAGGTAAAAGGGACGCTCTAACTCTTTTTAGAGCAATGATAATAATGGGGGATGAAAAGATGGGTGATATGGAAAGTGATCTTTAAAAATGTTTTGGGACAACATTTTTGACTTGAGTTTAATGTTTTGATGTTAGGATAAATGATATTTATGAACGTGGAAATATTTAGGGTAGACTCGTGACCTTCAAGATAAACTAGTCAAAATATTATAACTAACTTAACTAAATGCATGGAAAAGGATAAATTTCACATACAAAGTAGCTAAGTTAGGGTTTGGTTTGAAAGATGTTGAAGTCAAAGAATGTTGGTGTATTCGAAAGTTTTGCAAATTTTGGTGAATTGAGGGATGAAATTTGATGAAGGGGTTGATGAAATTTTCAACCCAATGTTGACTTAGAATGAACCTTTGTTTTCCAAGACCAAGGTAGTGAGAATAATGCTAGACCTCTAAAGATTTAAAATTCGGGTATGTGCAAGATCATGATGGGCCAAAAAGTGGTGATATCTAAGTGATATGGTGGCCCATGTGACTAACAAATTATTTTTTACCCAAAATTGATGAAATGAAAAGGGTTTTTAAAGGAGATTCTCATATTTCCACCAATATAAATTATTCTTTACTTTCAATTTAATAAATAATTATTATTCATTTTCTATTTGAATTACAACTAAAGTCCTGATTGATAGGTTGATTGAGAAAAACATCTATAGCTTTCAAACAGTATCACATTTTTTGAAAATGAAACATGTGTCACATTCTATGCTTTATATACTATAGGATTAAAAAAAAAGAATTGAATTTCATGAAGTTTTCACCAAATTAAGGTGGTTAGACATACAAGTTTTTATATTTTTTAAAATTTGTAATAAAAAATTCAAAATTAATTATTTACTTAGAAATAAATTACAAAAAAATATGCATCACATCGAGACATGAGTCCCCTACTTATTCTAGAATCTTATAAAAAAATATTATCATTTTATTATGGTTAGGGTGGTCAGGCAAACACCTACTTCTTATTTTTTCCCTAAAATTTAAGAACTACTGCATTGAAATTTCAAATTTTCACCAAATAGATTTTTTATTTTTTTAAATAATCTATTAGTTTAGAAACTACATTCAATTTTCTACAGATTCTATTCTTACATATTTTTGAAATAATATAGATAACTTATTCAAAATTTTACATCAAGTTGCCTAACTCTGATTTTTTCCATGATAATCCTGCACATACCCATCCTAAAGACCCAATGTTGACCTAAATGAGAGGATAGATGTGGGTTTGCAAATCTGGTTCATTCCTCCTAGATCGAGCATAAAATTTTCTTAACAAGACGTTACAATTGCGATAAAGTATTATAGCCCAATTCCTGCCAAATTTTAAATACAATGCCTATGTCTATAATGGTGGGATGTAGATCTTCCCCTATGGATTTTGATTGTGTGATAGATCATTCAAAGAAGTTCAAGACCATGAAAAGGACCAATGTCTTAGATAGGTTGATTATCATGAAAAAGACCTGGATTTTGACTCATAAAGAATGCATACATGTCTGGATGCCTTTTTAGTGCACGTTCATAAAATTTCACCAACAATTTGTTTATGTTTTGGTATAATGTTGAAATGCGGTTTTTGATTGCCTTTGAATTTCGACGCCTTTGTTTGAATTGATGACTTGTAGACCTTCTCTTGGGGATTCTAATTTTGTGTGAGATCATTTAGAGAAATCTAACTCAATGGGAGAAAAGAGGATATGTATTGCCACGTAAGCAGCGGTAATATAGGCCTTCTGGCCAAAATATCGGCTCTTAATTTTCCTTTATCTAAGATGTTTGCAGCAATTCTCCACTGATTGGATGTTTGCTTGGTTTCAAAAGTGAAGCTTCTCAAACTTCTCATGATATTTTATTTTTCTCCCTCAATGAATTCAAAGTTTGGTTTAATAATAGCACCTGCAAGGTTGGGCTGTTGAATGGGAGTGACCGATCTCCAAATGGTCATGTGGGGTTCAAATTGTCAATTTATCTTCTTTAAGTGAATTTATTTTGCCACAAACACTTGTCTTGATTATGTTTTCAAACTAAATGTTATGTCCAAAACATCATAACTTTCATAGTGTCCATTTTGTGAGAATCATGAGGTTGAAGCCATAATTGCCTATGTTGTCTTTGGAAAATATGGATTGAGATATAAGTCAAGATATTTAGAAATCTCTAAGGAATGAAATCCTTAGGAAAAGTATTAATATCAAGGCTTTTTTCAAAAGGTATTTATGTTTAGGCCAAAGTGTTTGAAATTTTGAGGAAGATCGTGAGTGTTTTTTTTCAATGTTTTGGATCAAAGCAAGGTATTAAACTGACTCATAATCATTTACAATCCTAGGTTTGAAATGGCCATACTTTTTGAGTCCCCACTCGGATTTCTCCAAACACTAAGACATTGCGAACAGTTAGAGATTTGGTGGCACTGGCTCCCCTCCATGGCACACACTTCTCAAGACCACCAAATTTCAAAATCTTGAAGATCCAAAAATACTAAGGATTTTTTTGTTTCAACAATGAATAGTACAAATATGGGGTGGCTTTAGAATGATCGTTCTTGCACCAACAAGTATTTAAGGATTTTGGATTCTAAAAAATGGTTCATAATAAGGGCTTTCATTCAAGGTAGCCATACACGCGATAATATTAGCTAAAGATTGTGGGGAATTAAGAGGCCTCCCATTCCCTTCCTAAGAAAATATTTTGACGTACCACATGAGTACTAAGGGTGACACTTGTCGGTATAACACATCCACACCTGTTGTTTTATGACTTTAGTCACAAACACATTTTTATATAGTGACTTGGAAAAGCTTGGCTTTAGCTCATTACTGCTTGGGTCATTCCCTCCTTTCAAAGTGGGGAGGCTAGCCCTTCTAAAGATAAATAGTAGAAAGGAAGTAGATTTGTAGTTCAATCATCCAAGTTTGTGTAAAAGAGGGAGAGAACACACACCATGCCTTTTCCCTACACTAGCAAGGGGTTCATTTTAATCCAAATTGAAAGATGTAGGTGTGTACAAAAGTGTTAAGGAATGTTTCTTTTTGTCAATATCACTGAGTGATGCAAGAGAATTGCATATGCATTCAATAAAAAAAGTGTAAACCACAAAACATGACAAATAGTTGTAAATTTTAACCCCTGAGCTCATATGACTTCATTTCATGCACCAAAAAAAATGTGAAGTTGTCTTGTTCAATTTTAAAACCCAAAAGACAATGATGAGATGAGGGTTCAATTTTAGTCCCATTTGAGTGTTCATTTTAAACCCAAATGAAATTTAGTGAGGTCCTGAAGAAAAAAGTTTGAAAAATTGGGTTATAATTGCCCCAAAGCATCAAATGCTTGTTACAATCATAAGATATTAAGATGACAATGCTACTTCACTTCAAGTTTGATCATCCAACCTGCAAAACCCAATTAGCCTAAAAACCAAAACGAAAAAGGTCAGAGACATGTTAAAAGTTAGATAAAACCAAGAAAATTCAAAAACATGTCAAAAAACCAGTTTAGTCCTATTTACCAGTAAATAGTGACACTGAAATTAATTATGTCACTGAAATTTGTCAATACTGTCGTCATACAACAAGTGTGTCACTATATTAAAAAATAAATTGCACTTCTCTATAGAAAACAATGGCATCAAATGCATCGCTAGATCGGTAGCATCATTATACTAAAATTCATTCTACGTTAAAAAAATAGCGTCGCTAAATTAAAATGTGGTGATAAAATTAATTATGTGTTTAGATTTTAATTATGTGTCAACAGAATGAAATTATGGATGATAGCGACACGTCATCAATTGCATTGTCTAATAATCAAATGTGTTGCTATAATTGAAAAACAAGGAAAATGGAATTTTGATAAGAAAATCATCTGATTAGTTAGTTCAAGCCCTCCTTCTAGCGCCAAAATGTGACTTGTGGATTACCACGGGTTAACCACACTTGATCCATGAGGATACGAAGTGAAATTTAGCCACTAAACCTCGGTCCCAATAAAATCATCTAGTGTAAATTAAAATGGAAACCATTAACCTAATCAAGTTAAACTATGAAAGCTTTTAGAAACCCCTACTTTAATCCATTAAAACTTATTCTATTGGGGAATTGGTGTCATGTTGATGTGGAACAATGAACCTTTCCCAATCCTGCGGTCAGTGAGCTTGTTTCAATTGATTCTATTGAAGAGAATCAATGAAACTATAGTAATAAATAGATGAAAATATGGTTTATGCTAAAATGAGTATGATGCAAGAGTTAATCTACCATGATTTTATGCTAAAAGATGTAGATATGCAATTTCTAAGCTAATCTAAATCATATTTAAACTAAAAATATTTGAACCCTAGTTCTCTAATTAGCTAAATGGATACATGGAAGCCATTAATGGAATCTAAGATATTATGCAACTAATTTAAACTAAAATATGCTAAAAGTATGCAAAGTATTAGTGTGAGTGTGATTGATTTCAATAGAATAAGTTCGATGTTGAGAGATGGATCCATTTGTCTCCAAATAGTGACCTATTTATAAGAAAGCAAATGAAAATTGGAGGGTTGAAATTGAAAAAACTAATCAATGGTCAAGGATGGAAGAAATTAGAGGCATGGATCATGGATTCTCATCAATAGGTGAGAATAAAATATGAGAATTAATCAAAGGTTCACATTCCTTCCAAACAAGCACACTTTTGACTTGTACACAAGGTCAAAAGTTAACTTGCACAAGTCACAAGTTAACTTGTATTTGAAGTTTTGTGAGAATATTCCCTTTCTTAAATGATTGGAAGAAAAAAAAAAGGTGAGGAAATAGATATTTTTCTAATTAAATTAAAGTTTAATTGTACAAAAGGGGAGGGAATATGGAATATTCCCTTGCAAGTGGGAGGAAATAGATTAATTAGATAATTGCTAATTAAATAAAGTTTAATCATGCAATTAGGGGAATTAGAAGAATAAAGTGATATTCATTAAATTAAATGATTTAATGAATAGGGAAAAGGTGAGATGATATTTAATTAAATAACTTAGGATTATTTAATTAAATAGGAAAATTTAGCGAATTAAATTAAATGTTTTGATTTATTTAATTTAATAAGATGAAATGTTATCACGAAAGTGGATGAATTCATCTAATTAGAGTAATTAGATTAATAGATGAAAATGATGCAATTAATTAAATAGCTAAGCTAATCTAATAAATTAAGCGAAAAGAGGATGGGTTTTAAGAGGAAATGATGTTAGTATACCTGATTCAAGTGTATGATATCATTCAGGGCATTTTTCAGTGTCTACAGTGTTTATCTTTTTTGCTCAAATATTTTTAGATTCTTATCCTTTTTTTTTGCATTATTGCTTCCTGAAATATTTTAGGAAGGCTTCATTTTTAATATTTGGGAGTTTCTAATTGTTTTTGAAGGTTAATGTCTTTGTATTCTTGAAGATTTTTCATAGTTCATTATGGGGTTTTCATTTCATCATGTTGTGATTATGTTAAAAAGGGGGAACTATAAACAATTGAGAGATGGTATTTGTGTCGCCAAAAAGTGTAGTCTTTGGCACTTTTTCACTCATTTTGGCCTTTTCCCTTGGATTTTGACCTTGTTTTCCCTTGATTCAGTCTTGAAAGCTTGCAATTCAACAATAATCTAACGGTGTTTTACTAAGGTGTTGTGAAGTGTTGTAACACATCTTCCCACTTTCCTAAGACCCTTTCAACATAATTTACCTAAATGACCCCCTTTTACCCCTTTCCAAGCCTTATGTCAAGGTGTTGTAAGCTGTTGTAAGGCATTTTCACATATTCCTAGGCTTATCAACCACTAATTAACCCTTTTCTTATGTTAATTTGACCCCTTAATGTACTTTTAGACCCAACTTAAGTGTTTCGAGAGGAAAACCTAATAAACATCATTTAACATCATTTTATTCCTAACCACCACTTGAAATTGTCCAAGTGGACTAGGTCACCATCTTGGGCGACCTAGTCCCTTTTGGCATAAAATTCAAATTTAAGACAAAATACCTAATGGGAATTTTCCCCAAAAACCCTAGTGTTGGCCTATCATGTTGCATTTTCGGGAAATTGGGGCATATGTTGTATAAATAAGGGTTTTTACCTCATTTCCGCCCCCCCCCCCTCCCCCCCCTTAAGCTCATTTTTCATCTTGAAAATCACTCTTGCACTTAAGCTTCCCAAGAAAGAAATCAAGCACAAGGGCATCTCAAGCAACCTCCATTGTAGTTGGTTCTTGCATGTTGCAGATTTCAACAACAAAGGATTTGGTGAGAATTTACATTGTTTGTCATTCAAGCATCTCTCCTTTGATTTCTATCTCATTTGGGTTTAGTTACCATCAAAGATGTTTGACTTAGGCAAACCCCTATTCCCTAACCCCAACATTCTCTTTGTATTTGCATGTATTTTGCATATTGTACTCAAATTTAATAGATTTCAAAGTGTTGGAGAAAGTACAAACATTTAATTCAAGTCACATCAAGACATCAAACCCTAGAAGGAGAAAAAGCAAAAGTTATAGGTCATTTTCGGGAGTTCTAGACATGGGTTGTTGTAGAAAGGGAAAGTACCAACCAGGACCCACTAAATTAGACCCTAAATCTTCCAAAAGCACCAGGAGGACTAGGTCACCACTATTGGTGACCTTTGTTGATGTTATAGCAATGGGAGATATCTTTCCCTCAAATTTAAAAATGATGGATATATAATACCAAGGCAAGTCGGACTTGCTATATATAATACTTTTATGAAGATTCACCTTGTTTCTTAAAAGAAGCCAACCCAAATGAAGAGTCACCTAGTTTTGTATAAATACAAGGTGATGATCATTCATTTGATCATCAAGTTCATTCATCATAATTCGCATTCCTAGAAGTTCATACTTGAGCAACAAATCATCATCTTGTAGCAACAGATCATCATTTTGTAGTAGTAGACCGATTTCAAGGAGAAACATATTCATTTGTATCCTTGCATCTAGGAGAGGTGCTATTATTCATTATATCGAATTCAGCATTATGTTGGGCCTGAGTTGTAAGCAGATTTCTGCCCTTATTCCTTTAATATATAAGAGATATATTTGTTGGGTTTTTCTCCCTTGAGTAGGAGGGTTTTCCTAGGGTATTTTGTTGTGTTCATTGTCTTATGTGTTGCATTTTCTAATTTCTTTCATTTATGATCCTAAATATAACATGCTATCAGAGAGGGTCTAAGAAAAGATCTAATCAGATTTGTGTAAGTAGTCAAGTCAACTTTTCATCTAGGGTAGGTCTTTGAAGGCAAATTTGTGCGGAAAAAGAAGATGATGAGTGGTGTCAAGGTAGAAGATAGGCTTGATGGAGTTTCAAACTTCAACTCTTGGAAACCCAAGGTACTCATTGCATTAGAGGAGAATGATATTATTGATTTCCTAGAAAGTGATATGCCCGAGCCTTCTGAGGATACTGAGAAAATTTAGTGGAAGAAAAATGGCACAAAGGCTAGAAAGATCATGATAAACTCTGTGATGAATCACCTAGTACCGATCATCTCCAAGTTGAAGATAGCTAAATAAATTTTTGATACTCTAAAATGATTGTATGAGATCAACAACACCAGCAGATCACTTGCTTTGAGACAACAACTTCACCATGTAAAAATGGCTAAAGAAGATTCAGTCATCTCATTCTTTATGAAGATCACTGATTTGAGAGATTAGTTGAGAACTATTGGGGATATAATTGCAGATAGAGATCTTGTTATGTTAGCACTAAATGGTCTTCCTTAATCTTGTGAACACTTTATTCAGAGCATCAGTGGGAGATCCAAGTTTCCCAAGTTTGATCTTCTTCGAGTTGATTGTATTCAAGAAGAGTCCAGGTTGGCAGCAAGAGGAATTGGGCAAAACTATCATGATGTAGAAAATCAAGTTCTTTCTACACATACTTCTAGAGATAGAGGCAAAGGAAGAAAGAAGAATAGAGACAGAGAATCAGGTTCTTCCCCGGAACCAAATAAGAAGAAGAATTTCTCTCACATTCAATGTTTCAGGTGTGACAAGTATGGTCACTTTGCTCGAGATTGAAAATTAAGGTCTACACAACATGTTTCTTCTGTGGAAATTGACATAGCGAAATCTCAGAAGGAGACAAGTTCTAAAGTCAATTCAGAAGGTTTCTTACTCTAAAGTCGATCACTTTCTTCAAAGAGGAGGAATTAACATTTAGAGGGAGTCTAACAAACCAATAGAGGCACCCTTGGATGAGGAGGTCAAGAGGTTGATGCAAGTACTTGGAGCTTTAGAGGGAGTCACATCATCATGAATATTTTTTCTAGTGTATATTTCTTTGAGACAAAGAAGTATGAGGTGCAAGCCCTTGTAGTGTATATTTCTCTAAGAGGGAGAAGTATGAGGTGAAAGCCCTTGTAGTGTATATTTCTCTGAGATGGAGAAGTATGAGGTGAAATCCCTTGTAGTGTATATTTTTTTGAGATGGAGAAATATGAGGTGAAAACCCTTGTAATGTATATTTCTCTGAGATGCAGAAATATGAGGTGAAAGCCCTTGTAGTGTATATTTCTCTAAGACGGAGAAATATGAGGTGAAAGCCCTTGTAGTGTAAATTTCTTTGAGACGGAGAAATATGAGGTGTGATCCCTTGTTCATCTCTATGACTAAGATGAGATGTCATGTTGAGAGACTCCATGATGACATCACATTGAGAGACTTCATGATGAACCCTTGTACTTGTGTTTTTTTCCACACATGGGAGTAGCCATGGTGGATTTCATGTTGAGAGACTCCATGATGACATCATGTTGAGAGACTCTATGATGAACCTTTGAGTTTTCCATAAATGGGTGTAGCCATTGTGGGTGTCATGTTGAGAGACTCCATGATGTGGATATTTGGAAAGATACCTCCCTAGCTAAGAGGGAGTGTTGATGTTATAGTAGTGGGAGATATCTTTCTCTCAAATTTAAAAATGATGGATAAATAATAACAAGGCAAGTCGAACTTGCTATATATAATAATTTTATGAAGAGTCATCTTGTTTTTTAAAAGAGGCCAACCCAAATGAAGAGTCACCTATTTTTGTATAAATACAAGGTGATGATCATTCATTTGATAATCAAGTTCATTCATCATAATTCGCATTCCTAGAAGAAGTTCATAATTGAGTAGCAAATCATCATCTTGTAGTAGCAGATCATCATCTTGTAGTAGTAGATCATCATTTTGTAGCAGTAGACCGATTTCAAGGAGAAACATATTCATTTGTATATCTGCATCTAGGAGAGGTGCTATTATTCATTGTATCAAATTCAGCATTATGTTGGGCCTGAGTTGTAAGCAGATTTCTGCTCTTATTCCTTCAATATATAAGAGATATATTTGTTGGGTTTTTCTCCCTTGAGTAGGAGGGTTTTCCTAGGGTATTTTGTTGTTTCATTGTCTTATGTGTTGCATTTTCTGATTGCTTTCATTTCTGATCCTAAATCTAACAACCTTGTCCCTGTGCTAAGCCTGAAATAGGGTTTTTGCATTTTTGGGCACCCTTTTCCCCGAAACCCAGTCCGACAGAATTTCCCGACAAGAGTAATAGGTCGCCCAACTTGGCGTAAGTGTCCTTCTGCTGATTTTAGCCAATTTCCAAATCATTTTGGGGCTTCTCATCTGCAACATTCCATTTCCAGGTGCACAAGTTCTGAACTTTCCAGTTTACTTCCAGAATTGCATACATTTAGGGCATATAGTTTAGCTTGCATTTAGTTACATTTCCTTTGTTTACATCACATAGATTAGATTGGTATCATTTCATTCCAGTTTTTAGCCACACCTCTCACACACATATCACAACCTAATCCATCCTTCCTTTGAATGTAACCATCGAAAACAACTGATATCACCAAGCAGAAAGAGAGTCATTCCTACACCAAGAGCTCCCAGGTGAAAAACCCTAGGGGCCTAGTAAAGGGAATCCTCTTTCCCTTGGTAGCCATATTCATTTTTGGTGGTTCATTTTGGTGAACCCGACCATAGACCACTTGCTAACTTTTTTATTTTGCATTGATCACCTTAGGAAATAGCTTGCATTTTTTGCATCCTAGGGTTTGTAGAAAAAGAGCATTAGTGAAATTTCATGCTAGATTGCACTTTTCATTTCATTTTTATTGGAAAAAGAACAAAAAATTCTGCATTTTTATTTTGTACTTGCATTGACATAGCATAAACATCAGAAAAAGCATTCAAAACTTTCTAAAATTGTCAAAAACATCTCTATTAGGACTAAGTCACCACACAGGGTGACCCAGTCTTCTTGCACATTTTTCATAACGGTTTCTGTCATTCTCAACACATTGTCTACATTTATTTTTCATGTAATTGTCTTTCTATTTCTATTTCTTGTCATTACTCTACTTTCATCATGGCCATGTCTTTCACAAAGTTATGGACATCCCTCAAATCCTTAATGGATATGTCAAGCTACACCTTTGCCACTGATCCTAATGACCTTGAACGTACTCTTGCCTAATCAACCCCCAATGAATGTCCTCCTACCAAAGTAGACCTCATTGGAGATGATGATGCTAGCATGTATCGGTTCCTTAATCACTACCTTGACAATCTTAAAGAAAATGCTTCTTTTTACCCATCTATGAACCAACCTGTGATGCCTAACATATCATCCCTTGAAACATTTTCTTACCTTCATCTGGAAACACACAATGGATCTAAGTTACCTACATAATGTGAGCCTAGTTCCTCTCACCTTGTCCCTCCTCAACCTTTTTACCATAACCCGGTCACACACCCTCCCATTAATCTTCAACAAACTTATGGAAAAGGGTTTACCATTCTAAGCAAACAAGGAGATGACATCACAAATGAACATGAAATAAACAAGTTTTATGACTAGTTGTCATCTGATGAACATACAGTGGGTATTAGCTATCAAGATCCTCCTCCTCACCCTCAACCTCCTAGAGAATATCTAAGGCTTCGTGATGATGGCACGGTGATCTTTGATTCCCCTCTCGATTTGAATTTTCTCCTCCCTCGAGAACGTCCACCATCTCTGCATAATGAAACAAAAAACCCTACGATCATTTCTATCCCTCCTACTCTAGTCTCCTCTTTCAAAGTTGGGGAATCTAGCTGCCACAAGAGGCCCTATAAATTACATAAACTTAAGTTTCCTCTCCGTCCACCACCTGAATTTGAGAGAAAAGTATACATCCTCTTAAACAAAGGACACATCACCTTACCTCATCGTAATAGGTTGGTAATCTATCCTAAATATTCTAATGTCCCACATTGTGCTTGTCATCATGTTCTTGGCCATAGAAGCGATGAATGTCACCATCTACGATAGATATTGAGTAAGTGTCACTTCATTGGTATTGAGTGCTACCCTATTGACCCCTAACCTACTCTCAGGCACATTTTCATGTAATAGTTGTAGAACATGCCCTTCTCACTATTACATGCTCTTTCCCATCACCTATCTCAACTCACTTCAACCCTGCACTTAGTGGGGGCAAGAGGTTGCTAGCCTTGTCCTAGTCATGCATTTTCCCTTGTCCCTTAGCTTCATTGTCCATCTCCTGCTTGTACCAACTGAGATTGGGAGTCGGATACCTTGCTTAATGATTGACTTACACTTGCTTTACTAGTCATGTGTTTGTTTGCATGTTGTATGTGTTGGCAGACAGTCAGTGCTCCCCTCGAGATTTGTGGCATGGACCAACCACCTCCTATGGATCCACTAACTCTGGTAGTTGTATCAGGCATTAACGGGTCGATTTTTTGGTGCAATGGAAACTACGAGCCAACAAGTGGTACCAAAGCCAAAGGTTCCGAGTTTGAATCCCCTCTGGCAATGTTGATGGGGAGTTTGTTAGCAGATGGTCAACACTCCCCTCAAGATTCATGACATGGACTAACCAAATCTCGTGGATCTGTTAACTCTAGCAGTTGTATCGGGCATTAATGAGTCGATCTTTTGATGCAATGACAACTGTGGGCCAACAGTGTATCCCCCGACTTGTTTGATGTTTTCTCACTCTTTGCGACACTCTTCTACATGTATCTCTATTCTTCTATATGTCGTGCCTTTACTTTTTCAATTTTTTCTCTCCCTTTTGCCTTTCATTTGGGGATGAAGCAAGGCATTGAGACCACAATGTCTCCTTCATGTTGACCCAAATGGACTATTTTCCTTTTTGTTTCATTTTTGCCTTCCATTTGGGGATGAGGAAAGGCATTGAGACCACAATGTCTCCTTCATGTTGACCCAAATGGACTCTTTTCCGTTATATTTCCTCTTTTTCTTGCATTTGAGGATGATGCAAGGCATTGTGTCCACAATGACTCCTTCATGTTGACTCAAAAGCAAGGCTCTTTTTCATCTGCCTTTTTCTTTTTATTTTGTTTTCCTTTTGGGGATGATGCAAAGCATTGAGAAATCCTATGTCTCTTCCATGTTGACCCAAATTGTCTCTTTCTTTTCATCCTATTTTTCTCTCTTCATGTCTTCTTCTAGTTCTATGTATTTGGGGGAATTATGATATCTCTACACTCTCTACATAAACATTGCAGCAACAAACATATTGACCCCACATCCATAGATCCCTTATGTGATTATGGTTTTTCATTTTGGGGGCAACCCCCTTTTCTTTGTTTCCTTTCTTTTCGCATGACGCAGCCTTTCTCAAACACCTATCACTTGTCATTGGGCTTTTCAAGTAGGCTCTCATGTCCTTTTCTTTTTTTCATTTTTCCTTTCTCTAATTTAAATAAATTTCTCACAAAATGGTGTGTAGAAATCCCTTTAAAGTGGGGGCATACATTGGCATTACTTTACTTTTGCATTTTCATTTTTTTTTCTTTGTCCCTAGTTCCTAGTGTAGCCTTTTCACTTCATATGATGAGTCTCTCACTTTGTGGATGACATTGGATGTAATGTCCTTCAAAAAAGTGACCTATCTTAGCATATTACATTCCTCTTAGTAACCTGATGTGACGCATTGCATCCCCTAAATTGTAAATTTTCTATTCTTTGATTGGTCTTCTCTTGGAGACATTAGATACAATGTTCCCTAAGTCAAATACCTTGCATGAACTAAATAAGACTCCTTCAAACATCTATTTTTGCATTTTTGCATTGTGCATACATGGCCACCTTGCATAACACAACTTGCATGCCTATGGTGCCATCTTGCACTTTTTCATGAGTTCTAAGCATCCAAGGCTTTTCTTGTCTCATTAACTGCACCCTTGTCTTTTGTGGTGCCTTATCTAAAGTTATCAAGAGGTATAACTTTGGTATGGTTGAGCGAGAAGACTAACTAATGGCATGACTTTCCCCATATCCACCTTTGCACATGAGTGAGTACATACCAAACGAGTGTATGTTTCTCACCCTTTTTGGCATTCTCACCTGATGGACAACCAAAATTCTTATCGGCCCAAAGTGAGCACATCTTCTTTTTTTGAACAAACAACCTAGATCTAATCCACAACTAGCAGGACAAATGGTCGAAGCTTGATCTGAGGTTTTCTATCTCTCCACTCTTTCACATCACTCCTTGGGTGATCTTTTGTGCTTATGTTCAATTTGCTATGGGATCTTGATCCTGGGGACTTGATCATCCTTGTTGATTATATTCATCTCACCTTACTAGCATGAAATACATTAGATCCCACTCAACATGCATGATTTGACTACTTTAGTGTGAGTTTGAAGCAAGTTCATCCTCTCACTAAAGTGGGGGCTAAATGTGTCACCAAAAAGTGTAGTCTTTGACATTTTTTCGATCGTTTTGGCCTTTTTCCCTTGGATTTTCACCTTGGTTTGCCTTGATCTCAGTCTTCAAAGCTTACAATTCAACAATAATCTAACAATGTTTTACTAAGGTTTTGTGAAGTGTTGTAACACATCTTCCCACTTTCCTAAGACCCTTTCAACATAATTTACCTAAATGACCCCCTTTTACCCCTTTCCAAGCCTTGTGTCAAGGTGTTGTAAACTATTGTAAGGCATTTTCACATCTTCTTAGGCTTATCATCCACTATTTAACCCTTTTCTTATGTTAATTTGACCCCTTAATGTACTTTTAGACCCAACTTAAGTGTGTTTCGAGAGGAAAACCTGATAAACATCATTTAACATCATTTTATTCCTAACCACCACTTGAAATTGTCCAAGTGGACTAGGTTGCCACCTTGGGCGACCTAGTCCCTTTTGGCATAAAATTCAAATTTAAGACAAAAACCTAACAAGAATTTTCCCCCAAAACCCTAGTGTTTCTATCATGTTGCATTTTCAGGAAATTAGGGCATATGTTGTATAAATAAGTTTTTTTACCTCATTTCCCCCCCCCCCTTAAGCTCATTTTTCATCTTGACAATCACTCTTGCACTCAAGCTTCCCAAGCAATCAATCAAGCACAAGGGCATCTCAAGAAACCTCCATTGGAGCTCATTCTTGCATATTGCAGACTTTAAAAACAAAGGGTTTGGTGAGCATTTACATTGTTTATCATTCAAGCATCTCTCCTTTGATTTCTATCTTATTTGGGTCTAGTTACCATCAAAGGGGTTTGACTTAGGCAAACCCCTATTCCCTAACCCCAACATTCTCTTTTTCTTTGCATGTATTTTGTAGGTTGTACTCAGATTTAATAGGATTCAAAGTGTTGGAGAAAGTACAAACATTCCATTCAAGTCACATCAAGACATCAAACCCTAGAAGGAGCAAAAGGACAAGCTACAAGTCATTTTCTGGAGTTCCAAACATGAACTGTTGCAAAAAGGGAAATTACCAATTGGGTCCCACAAAATTAGACCCTAAATCTTCCAAACGCACTAGGAGGACTAGGTCGGCACTATTGGCGACCTTGTCCTTGTGCTAAGCCTAAAATAGGGTTTTTACATTTTTGGGTACCCTTTTCCCCGAAACCCAATCTGATAAAATTTCCCGACAAGAGGACTCAGTCGCCCAACTTGGCGTAAGTGTCTTGTTGATTTCAGATAATTTCTAGATCATTTTGGGGCCTCTCATCTACAACATTCCATTTCTAGGTGCATAAGTTCTGAACTTTCCAGTTTACTTCCAGAATTGTAAACATTTAGGGCATATAGTTTAGCTTGCATTTAGTTACATTTGATTTGTTTACATCACATAGATTAGATTAGTATCATTTCATTTCAGTTTTCAGCCACACCTCTCACACACATATCACAACCTAATCCATCCTTCCTTTGAATGCAACTACCAAAAACAATCGATATCACCAAGTGGAAAAAGAGCCATTTCTACACCAAGAGCTCCTAGGTGAAAAACCCTAAGGGCCTAGTAAAGGGAATCCTCTTTCCCTTGGTAGTCATATTCATTTTTGGTGGTTCAGTATCATAAAACATCTTAGATGGCTTCATTTTTTGCCACATTTATATAATATTGTTCCCCTTCCTAGTATTGATAACAAGAAATTTGCATGGAATTGCAAAAGGGATCATGTCCTAGGATTTATTGCAATGCATGTTGATGATGCCACTTTGAATTCTATTGATCATTCTGGGTGTCCTCATATTCTTTGGACTAAAATTTGGGAAATACCTGGAGATCCTAATACTCAGCTATTCCTAGATGATTATGTTTCAGATTGTCTTGTGCCTCTTCATTTTTCAAAAAGGATACCCTATGATCATGCTACTATGTAGGAGTTTGAAGTTCTAGATTACTTTGAGTCTTCAGATGAGGATGACGAGGGTTCTTCAGATGCTCCTTCTTCTCCATTAGGGATAGTTTATGTACCTTCACTTTCAGTGATTCATTGTGTGGATTCATTGATTAAGGCTTCTAGCATTCCTATTCAGTAGGACCATTCATCTTGTATTGATAATTCACTGAGCATGTCTAGTGATTCATTACAACAATTATTTCATTTTCTTCCTGATTGGGATTCGTATTTTCCAAGCATTGGTTCATTGTTCGTGGAATCTCACATTTTTGACTTGGAAGACACATTTGAGGGTATATCCCTCCTATTTGATGATAGTTGTGGTACAATTGTTTTCACTCCATCTCAATCTCTGAAGAATGTTCAGAATTAGTTTCCAATGGTACCTTGTTTGTCACCTCCTATTGTGACTGGGCATGTTCCTGATTGGTTTGTGGTAGTATCTTCCAAGGTCTTGGTGACACATGAGAAAATTTCAAAGACAGCTTCATTTAGTTTCTTCTAAAAGGGAGACAAGTTGTTTGTTGACATTGGATCATGTTTTGTCTTCAAGCACTTACTATTTTTGTAGGTGATTACACATTGTGAGGGGGCTATATAGTCTCTCTTTCCCTTTTATGAGGGGCTATTGATTGTATATACATTATGTATGTAGTCCTTGGGGGGTGTGATTGAGTCCATCCGTGCATCATTTTTGTTTTCTTTTCACTCTTTTGGAGAGGGGTTTTTTCCCACAGGGTTTTTCTGCTTTTCTCCGGTTGTGAGAGATTTCTTTTTGCATTGTAAATGGGTACCTAACATGGTTGTGTAGATGGTACCCATATTGCATTTTTCATTTTTTGCATCTTCATTCACTTAAGGGGGGGTGTTAGAGTAAATTGCATTTATGCTTAAGTTTAATTAGGCATTAGTTTTGCATTTATTTAGTTGGGTGGTTTTTTCCCATTTCGGGTAGTTTTACACCCACCACACATTTTCATGCCTTTATAAGGAAGTATTGTATAGTATGTAAATTATCTCATTTTATTCACTCTTTTATGGTGAAATGGCCTTGTGTTGCCTCTCTCGTTTTTTGTGAAGGTTTTTGTTGCGGATGGTGCTCCTGGGAGGTGGATGACACCAACATTTTCCTTGTAAATGAAATCAAGAATATAAATTGTTTTGATATTTATTATTTAAATATTCTCTGTGTTTTGGGAAAGGGGAAAATAGAATGAAAGTAGAAATGAAAGTAATTTATTGTTTAATTTACATTTTAAAAATCCTTGCATTGGGAATTGTGAGTTATGTGTGATTTTGTTACCTTGTTGAATTCTATTTTTTGTAAATTTAATGAATATGCTTATATGGATTTAAATCCTGAATTTAAATGATATAGGTTATTTAAAACTAATTGATATGTCTATTTGGGTTTTGAGGAAACTAGGAATCAAAGAAATAGAAAATTCATTTTTTATTTTAATTTATTTGGAAATTGGAAAAGGTTAAATAGAAAAAATGGATTTCATTTCATTATGTATTTTTATTAAAAAGAAAATGAAGAGAGGAGAAAACCCTCTCATGGTAGAGTTTGAATTGTTTATTGGGAATGCAATCAAAAATAAAATTTGATGGGATTGGATTTTTTGGGAAAGTATTTTTAAGGGGATCATGCTTATTGATTTATGTAATACCTCGTTTGGTGTGCTTAACAAACTTTGTATTTCATATTTTGGAGGGTATTGAGGTATTTTCATTGTTTTAAATTCAGTTGATCATTTTTCTTCAAATCTATTTGTAGGAGAATGATTGGTGGAGTAGAGAATTCTCTCAAATTATTTCATTTAGAAATTTATATGCTTAAATTGATTTTTTCATTTTTTAAAATTGACTTTTTTTTAAAAGTTGGTGGGGTTACCATGTCCATTTTTTCAAGAAATGAAGAAAATGTCATTTTTATAGCTTAAGAGGGGTTTTGGTAATATTTGCAAACAAAGGATATTCTTAGATTTTTTATTTTGAAATTTTGATGAATTTTCATGGTAGATTTCGGAAAAAAAACTGGTTTTTGCCTTATGAAAAAATTGGAAATTTTGAAAGTTTTGTATGAAAATGAATGTTTTTGAAAGTTTTGAAAATATGGAACTTCATGAAATATGTTAATTGATGTTGTGGAAAAATTTAATTGAATTTAGAAAATTTAGATTTTTAAATTGGTTTTTATGCCACTTGTTAGAGAGTGTGAAGAGCCTAGAAATAAGGTACTAGAAAGGGTTATATGAGTGGATCCCAATGTGTCCCTAGCCCAAAGTGGAAAGTAGGTTGATCATGGGTTAGGATTCATTAATCAAGTGATAATTAATGAAACATGAGTAATTAATTAAGAAAATGGATGCCCCTCTCATGCCTTGAGTGCTAGTACAAACTAAGGATGTTTGGGAAGACATGCCAAATCAGGGAGCTTGAGTCTTGTAAGATCAAGTATCCTCATCCATATGAGTTGAGTACTACATTCCATGGGTGCCATACTTTTGAGCATCGTGATGGCACTCCCTAACTAACTCTCTAGCATCTTACCTTAGTGTCTTGTGTATGTGTGATTGACCATTAGTGAGTTGCCCCAATTGCAATCCTTGTGGTACCCTAGTAGTGAGTTATCCCATGCTATTTATATGCTATGATATTGGTGATTTGACCCAATACAATTTGTGATGTGACATTGGCAAGTTTTCCCAATGTGGATTGTGCTATGTTATGATGATTATACCAATTGATTGCATGTATTGGATCCATATGTGATTTGGATGATTGGTTGCTTTATGATGTGTTTACAGAGTGTTTTCATTGTGTATGATGTGTGCATGAATTCTCCCCATGTGTTTGGCATGAGTGTTGGGCTTGTGGCCCATGTTATTAGTATCTCCTAGCACAGTGGGAGTGGATCAATGAATATTATGTGATTAGATGATTTACTTTCATTCAAATTTCAATATTTATGATTAAGAACCTTTCTTTGAAATGAGTGTAACTATATAGTTGAGAAGAATATTTTTCTCGTTTATGTGTCTCGGTGTTGGTAACGAGCATAAATTATTTACACTTATCATTATATTGATGTGAAAAGGCTAAAATGAACTTGGTAACATTTATTTTGGTGCTTAAAATTAGTTTGAGGGTCATCTTTCACAGTTGGGTGGCCTAGTGTTATAACTAGGTGGGCATTTCTTACCTAAAATTAACCCAACCTTTCTGAAAAATTTGTAACACTATTTGGGTGGCCCTAAAATAAATGGGGCAGCCTAGTATAATAAAAGGGTGGCCTAGTACCATATTGGAGTGGCCTAGTACCATACTAGCTAAATACTTACAATTTTTGGCTAAGTGGTTGGGGTGGCCTCATCCCCATACAAAACTAAAATGTAAATCCTTTTAACCACTAATAGGTAGAGGTTTTCTAAGCCTTATTCCCTTCTCAAATAATTTTATGCCTTGTATTTTTCCCATTCTATTCATTTTACTTGTCAAAACCCTCGAAAACCTAGTCAAGTTTCTTTGTTTCAAAACTTGATATTTCTTCCCTATTTTGAGGCCTTGTATGGGAAAACCATGCAAATAGAAGTATTTCCTCATAATCCTATGGTTATATCCCAATACAATTTGTGATGTGACATTGGCAAGTTTTCCCAATGTGGATTGTGCTATGTTATGATGATTATACCAATTGATTGCATGTATTGGATCCATATGTGATTTGGATGATTGGTTGCTTTATGATGTGTTTACAGAGTGTTTTCATTGTGTATGATGTGTGCATGAATTCTCCCCATGTGTTTGGCATGAGTGTTGGGCTTGTGGCCCATGTTATTAGTATCTCCTAGCACAGTGGGAGTGGATCAATGAATATTATGTGATTAGATGATTTACTTTCATTCAAATTTCAATATTTATGATTAAGAACCTTTCTTTGAAATGAGTGTAACTATATAGTTGAGAAGAATATTTTTCTCGTTTATGTGTCTCGGTGTTGGTAACGAGCATAAATTATTTACACTTATCATTATATTGATGTGAAAAGGCTAAAATGAACTTGGTAACATTTATTTTGGTGCTTAAAATTAGTTTGAGGGTCATCTTTCACAGTTGGGTGGCCTAGTGTTATAACTAGGTGGGCATTTCTTACCTAAAATTAACCCAACCTTTCTGAAAAATTTGTAACACTATTTGGGTGGCCCTAAAATAAATGGGGCAGCCTAGTATAATAAAAGGGTGGCCTAGTACCATATTGGAGTGGCCTAGTACCATACTAGCTAAATACTTACAATTTTTGGCTAAGTGGTTGGGGTGGCCTCATCCCCATACAAAACTAAAATGTAAATCCTTTTAACCACTAATAGGTAGAGGTTTTCTAAGCCTTATTCCCTTCTCAAATAATTTTATGCCTTGTATTTTTCCCATTCTATTCATTTTACTTGTCAAAACCCTCGAAAACCTAGTCAAGTTTCTTTGTTTCAAAACTTGATATTTCTTCCCTATTTTGAGGCCTTGTATGGGAAAACCATGCAAATAGAAGTATTTCCTCATAATCCTATGGTTATATTGGTATTTTATTATTTCTTTTTGTATTTCATTGAGATCTTGTGGCTTCTCTTGCCTCTTTTTGTGTGCCTTCTTTTAAAGTTGCCTGATTGTCAAACCTAAGTTAGGGAGATTGTGCACCTAATCTTGTGAAGTCTTGGGAAGGTTGTATTCCTCTTTGGTTATAATTTTTGTTGTCCTAAATATTCCTCATAAGTAATGAGGTGTTGTGTGGTATTTTTCTTCTATTGGTGCATTGTTTCATTGAAATACGATGTCTTGGGAAGTGTGTGGTTATCTGGAAGTGGATCATCACCATTCTTATTTGTGGTGAGTTGTACCTCTTGGCTAGGCAACCTTTGGTGGAGGTTTCTATATATTTTTAGAGTTTTCTTTGTGCTTGTATGAAGATTGGAGGTTGATGTTTCCCTCATCCTATTCCAATGTGGTGTTTCAATAGAATGCAATCATGGTTTAGTAATAGATCATCATGTAGGTTTTATTCTCTCTCTCCCTCTTGTACTTTCATCATGATGGGTTTATCCCATGGGTGGTTAGTCTTCCATTATTTCCACCTTTCTTATGAAATAATGAAGTGGCTTTTTGTATCTCATGTTGTGTCATTGTGACACTTGTGTGCACTTTTTCATGTAAATATGACATGTCATTGTTGTTGTTGACATTTCATGCAACCCTTTGATGGCCCATCATTCATAACCAGTTTGAGAGATCCTAGATGGGCCATATTACATGAATTCTCCTTAAAGGGTCCTAAAGTTGGCTAAGTCCTGAAGTTTTGGGATTTTGAGTTTTTGCTTACCTCTCTACTTGCATTCCTTCTTCATCTCTCCCACTCCTTTTTTTCTTCCTTCCATTTTTTGGTAATTATTTCAAGTTTCGGTCATCGGTCTTACCCTTTAACCCTTATCACTTCCTTCTGGTAAGCCATAAGCTTATCACCCAACAACTAAAGCTTAATTAAATCTTTCAATATTTTCCTAAGTATTATGTTTTTGGACTTCAGGGGTCAATCTTCCCTCTTACCTCTTTCCATATTCTCCTCATAAGGCATAGGCCTTCCTCCCAATGCCTAATCACTGAAATCTTGTCTCTAGATTTCAAGATAAACAATAGGGAAAAGTGTGGGGCAATTTTTCATGGCCTAGGTCATATAACACCACTCTTCTCCAATTACCATTCAATAATTTCCTAGGATCCCAAATTGGATTGACTATCAACCTAAAGGTGATTCAATTCACAACAAGGAAGGCCTAGGAGGGGTTCTTTTAGGCTTTGAAGGGTTCACCACCAAGCAAAAGCTTGGAAAAGACAAGAAGTAAAATTCAACTCATAAAACCTAGTAATGCAAGTCAAATCATAAATGCAAATGATGAAATTAAGCAACAAAAAGTTAGGGTATGTGTACCTGGGAAGTCTAGAAATGTCATGAGGATTCTGGAAATGCAAAAATGCTATCAAAATGTGCTAGGAAGGACTAACATGCCCTTACTATTATCTTAGTCTCACTACGTTTTTTTTGGGGAAATGTGAAATCTTCATATGTCAAAACAAAATTTGAAATAATCTCTACAAAATACCCTTGGGAGGACTAAGATGCCCTTACTATCGTCTTAGTCCTATTTTGAATTTCTAAAATCTCTAAATGCGATCCTGAGGCTCAATGTTTGCACTTCCTTCTTCTTAGATCTTAAGTCCTAAAACTTCTAGATCTGCCTATAGGTGAGTTTTCATGAAGATGAAAACTTTGCAATGCAACTTTGTAATTATAAAACTTTGCACTTCAAATGATATTCAAGTCTTCAACCTAAATCTACAAACACAAACATGCAAGAGAGGAAAAACTTGTTGATTGTTAGTAAATGGGGGTTTTCCTTCTGTTGATGGGTGTTTTAGCACTTTCTCAACACAAGTAATGCATAGGTACATCACCTCTCTTGAGAGGAAATATCCAACAACAAGTTGCTGAAAATCACCCCAAGGTCTCTCGGGTTTCAGGTCATGACTTGCTTGGAATGTCTTAGTTGTTTTAAACGTGATTTTTCTGGTAATCATAGGGCAGACTTATGGAAGTTAGGTTGGAGGAGAATTGGTTCAATTAATGGAGTTCTTTAGATTGGAAGCCTTTTGCACAGTTGTTGCAAGTTCAAACAACAGTCTAAAACTCTTATTTCAGCTTCAAATTTCGCTTTACAATGTGTAATGAACCTTAGCATAGTTCATTTATAAAAAAAAAAAAAAGGGCACAAGAGAGGAGAGTTTCCTGGATTTGAAACTAGCAGTGAACAGTGATCATGGAGGATTCTACCATGGACAGCCTTCCTAAAATAGAATTTCACTTAACCAGATTATATCACAGTATCATAAAATTTGTGCAAGATTTAAAGGACTGCAGATATTCAATCGTTTATTCACCATAAGCATGAACAAAAGATGAAATTTAGAGCATCTTTTGGTTTATGCCTAGACTAACTTTACACAATTGTTTACCATCAATAAAAAACCAAAAGTATGGACAAAGAAAGGCATCAACATAGTAGGATACTTCAAAACCAGTGAACAACATTAACTAATCTATCAACAACATACAAAACTCAAAAAAACAAAGTAAATCTATTCAAATTGACTATGGGAGAAGAACCATGTAACATGCAATTGAAACTCAAGAGTTCACCAAAGCCAATGAACTTCTATTAATATTTTAGCAGCATGCCTTTACAACTCATCTCTGCTAAAATGAGAGGAGGAGACCCCTATTTATAGCTTTCAAAAAGAAAAATGAGTGGCCAAGATTTATTCTCATTGTGTGGCCAGGATTCACTTTACACTAGGGTTTCACCTACCCCAAAATATATAGCAATCTAAAATTACAATTTGTTCTTTTGCCTATTTTGTCTTTTATGGCAGCACTATAGCTCTTTGTCTTTTAACAGATTGTTGTTTTCCTTTTTGGCTACAGCTACACAGTGAGAAATTCATCATCTACTATCAGCTTTCCAGATTCCTTTTGTAGTATGGCATACTCCACAAATTTTCCAATCAAGGGATGAAGCTTATCCCACTCCAAGATATCAGATTGAAGCACTTGGAAGTTTAACTTCTTGGATCTACGGGTGAGTGTTTCCCAATCTCTATCACACTTGGTTGTATTCTGTACCACTTTCTCTGACTGGGTGAAGGCACAAGCAGAAAAACCCATAAAGTCAGTCGTGAGCTTGCTCGTGGTTCCATTTTCCATTTTCCTATGAAAGTGGGGCCTTACCTTCTCCGGATCTATCTCAGTAGATAGAATTTCAAAATATGTCATCATTTTAAGGTACTCTTCGCATGTCATACTTATCTCTTTAACCCAATCAAGATCTTGCTCCACTTCATGGAGCACCCACTCTAATATTTCATTTCTTTGATCCAGGCCTAATTTCCAATTCTCCACAAGCCAGAGATCACTCTCAGTGACCGCAAGCTCTTTCTTTACTATTTTTCCAGGCAACTTGAGGATTTCCTCTCAACCTCAGGATATGTGATCCTATATATCTCTGCGAAGTCAGTGCAGGTTTTCTTTATATCCTCAAGATACTCTTGCACATCTAGAAACTTATTTGTTGTCCTAACAGCATGTCCAATGCCCAGGTTCCTGTTATAGAGGACTTGCCTGAACCAATCTTTAGTGGCCTTAGTCCAACTATTTCTTTTCTCTATCTTATTGATATGCTCCTCTGATAGCAACAATGGGGGAGCCGATGATGTGGTGGGGAGCTCATCATTTGTATACCATTGCTAGATGTACGTTGTTAGATCCACGACCTGTGCCTTCAACTCCTCCTTAGAGGTCTTATCCTTATTCATCTGGTGTATAATGGTGATGATGGATCCTTGAAGATGGTCAATCTTTTGTTCTATCGTCACTGTCCCAAGATTGATGGTGGAGATATTATCGTTGATCCCTTCCTCACCCACCAACGGGGTGGCAATTTGTATTATTCCCGACTCAGACACATCCATAGTCAACTGAGATCTGACCTTTGGCTTCTTGTTCTTCTTGGTGCTGATTTGGGCTGGAGCCAAGATGGCTTCCAGCCTAGCCTTAGGATCCATTGGAGTCGAGGTCTTCTTTTCTAACTGCTTCTCCAACTACTTGGGCATCTGAGCTTCTTTCTTTGGTGATTCATGATCACCTTCCTCTTCATGGGCATGTTCTATTTGTGATGCTTTCTCACCTGAGGCTTCTTGTTCTAGCTTATCCCCTTATTCTTCATTTGAATCCTAAATGACTACCATCACCTTCTTTGGGGTTTTAGTTGTATGCTTCATGGGGTTGTCTTCCTTTTCAAAAGTCTTTTCCTTTTCCTCCTACTCATGCTCGTGTTTCTCATGATGCTCTGATTTTGGGCCTCTTCTCATCTCAGCTTCCTCCTCAAGCTAGTCCTCTTCATTCTTTTCTTTCTCTTCCTCTGGAGGAGGTATTTCTTCATCATGCTTTGTGCTTCGATTTTGTTCCCCTGTTGAAGGTTCGGCATCCACCATTTCTTTATCAGTATTCCCTCCTTTTGTGACCGGTTGCTTCTCAGTCTCTTCCCTAACATCCTTGAGTTGTTGGGCCAACTCCTTTTCGAGCTCGATGTCAACAACCTCCACAATGTACTTGGTGCAAAGCTCCTCATCATCCTCCTTTGAGAATTACACTCCCTCCTCTATGTGGACTACCTCATCAATCATGAGGTGTTGGTGTATGGGATTCTTGTGGTAGTCATTTGCTTCTTCTTCTAGTTTCTTGGCTGCTTCCCTCTGTTGCATGTCCAATTCTTCAAATATTTTCATTGTAGCCTCCATCGAGGGAGGCTCGGTAGGAGGGGGAGGGATAGGATTTATGTTGATGCCCAACAACCTCTTTTCTCTTTTCTGGTCATGTGTTTGGGGGAGATGTCAAGGTCTTACCTGTTGAGGCAACATCAGCAGCGGCACTATCAGTTTCACCCTCATATGGATACTCAGGCTCTGCAAATGTTAGCTCTACTCCTTGTCAATTCAATTGAGTAATTTTCCCATCAATCCATTCTTTGGTTCTTGCCTCGACAGGATTTGTAATAATATCGAGGTCATTGACCTCCTCTTCATTCCAATCTATTATTGGTAGTGGAAATTTGGCGATGGTATTATACCTTGGGTCCATTTCTGTGCTTTCTTCTTCAACCACTTGCTCTGGCACAGGAAACAACTTGACCACCTTGACGAAGTAGGTTGTCATGTGCATATACTATCGCATACGCACTTCCCTATCGTCCTTACAATTAGCCTAGAAGACCTCGACATTTTGTAGGTGGGCATGCTCCAATCCAACCATTTTCTTTAGCTTTCCATATGGATCCATCTACAGTCGAGCAATGTGGAACTTTAAGTTATACTCATTCAGCTCTTTATCAGAATACCCCACATTGGGATGTGTAGAGATCATACTATCCTTAGCCAAAGGAGAGGGGATAGAGGACCCTTTCCCTATGCTTGTCTCTTAGAAGAATGTGTGATCATTGCAACTGTCATGAGAGCTCAAGCAGTACTATCTGATCATTCAGGTATCAGGGTAGCTTGTACGGTTTTTCAGAGAATCCCTCGGCTAAGATATAGGTGAATTTGGGAAACTATATAAACAAAAAGCCAAATTGGTGGATGAAGGCATTGGCACTATGCGAGACTCACCTTTAGGGGTCACCCCCAAGCAATCTGATAATGTAGCATGTGAAGGCATCGTTAACCTTGCACTAATCCCTCTTGAAATTTGTGTACTTTAATTGAGGGTACTTTCCATACACCTTTAGTACTGTTTGTGGATCTGGATTTGGCATTGCAAATAAACCCCTATATTGGGTACGGTTAGCAAGCAAGTACACGAGCTATGATGTCATGTAAAATTTTGAAGTTTTATTCACTGCTAAAAATTGCTTGTGTAGGCAATTACTGATCATTCCAGCCCAATAGAAATATGTGTCTCCCCGGATGATCTCCTCACTGAAATAAAACATCCACTCTTGGAAGTAAGCCGAGATCAGAAGCCCCATGACTCTGCTAAGAAGAGTTACCAAGTCATGGTAATCTTTGAAAAAATCACTCTGGAAGAGTTCTTGGGGCACTTTATTGGTGTTTCCCCTCTTATCTTTCAGCCAGTATTGGTTGATGAGCTTCTTTCATTTGAGGGTATCTTCATCCCACATCTTCTTATCGTACTCCATGGAAGTTTTCTCCATCTCATTGAAGGTGGGGATTCAGAAGGTTTTCCCTATTAACTTGGCAGAAAAGTTAGCCAATATGTTTCCATCCCTGTCCACTATTGTTCTAGTGTCTTCCTGGTATGCCTCTCTGTAGGCCATCACAAGCTCAAGAGCGATAAGGGCTGGTGGGAATCCTACAACCTTGGCCAATCCACTACCTTTGATTTTCCTAGCATTTTTTGTTTTAGGATTGAGCTTGACCCTTTGTTTGAATTCATCTATATCTATGTGTCCCAGATTAGTATCTAAGATCTCCTTCCATTCTGTGAGGACCTTGGAATTAAGGGGCTCCCCTTGGAACTTTTACTTCATCGGGTCTTTGTCCTCCTTTCCCCAAGGTTCTTTTGCGATTTTCTTTCCTTTTTCCTTCTTTGTGACCACCCTCGAGGATCCGGCAGCTAGTAACATATATCCTGCAACCAAAGGAATAGTAAGTGATCCGAGCATAAAATATGAGGAACATTAGCCAAAATCCTGCAAATTAGCATTAGATAAAATAATTTGTTCTCTAAAGATAATAAAAATCCTCTATAGATTACCTTTGTCTCTCGTTTGGAGGAATTTGGGCAATGCAGGCCTAGGGGTGCAGACTTCCCTGGGCTGGCAGTCATTTTAGGGGCAACAAAGATACATGGTGCTAGCAAGATGAACTTTCACAGACAACTTCCTGCCATGCGAGACCCACAAGGTTGGAGGGGGGTTGAATATGAGAGATGGAGAATGCAGAAGGATGCAAGGGATTAGCAGTGTAGAATGGAAATGAAGGCTCGACAACCCGCTAGGAGAAACCCACGGCGTCGGGTCCACGAAGGGCTACGACCATCTATCTTCATTTAATCTTGCTTTGATACTCCAGCAACGAAGGGGACATCAGGATCCATAGCACAAGGAGGTAGGGGTCGAACGCCATTTGGAAATGGCAAAACCCAAATGGAGTCCTATGGACGAAAGTCCGCAAGACTTAGCCCACACAATCCAAGCCTTAATTTTTTTGTTCATGTTTTAACCTAGACGACATCTTTGATGGAAAGATCCAATGATCGGAGGGATGGGAGGCAACGACCATCCCAAAATGGCAGTCATGCAATAGTCAACATTAGATGGAGGTCCACATCGGCAGGACCAAGAGAGATGAAGGATCATTCTTTTCACTTTGCGAATTTTAGAATTTTTTTAAATGGCGGACTTGGAGGCGGGACCCGGTAGGCAGAGAGACGAATCAGAGAGGTCATTCTGGAATGATGAAACCTAAGAGCAACTAGCAGGTGAAAGCCCAAGTAGTTAGACCCGACGAGGCTGATAGACGCACCATTTTAATTTGTGAAACATTCAAGGTTTGAATTTCATCAATTGTAGAGGTGGGACCCGCGCATCGGGAGGGCGCAATAAGATAGTCGTTTGAGGCAATGGAGCCAAAAGGTGAAATCTACATGGAGGTCCATGATGGTAGACCCATGGGGCTCGGTGGACGATCTCTTGATCTTTGTGAATTTGAAGGATTTGATAGTGGTCAAGAGGAGAAAGGCACTATGTGAAGGTAGGCCCAAGAGAGATGGTGATCGATTTTGAAAATTTATGATTTACGCGGGAAAGGAATGGCCAAGATGGTGATGCAGTCCTGAAGGGCATGGTTGCCGCACTTAAGAATAATGGTGATGGCGACCAGTTCCACCATCCCCAGATCAATACTCCCTAAGGTTTTCTTGGATTTCTAAAGCATGGGTTTTGTAGGGAGGTCACACGTTTACCTAGATTCATCATTTTTTAGCAAATAATATAATCACCTTTGAATTCAGGAGGAAAGTAAGATGACGAAGGGAATAGAAAACTTACTCGTTGATCCCATGTTGAACAATGATGAAAACCTTTTGGAAGATGGAAGATTCAGTAGATGGAAGCTATGGGCGTGATGACGGTAATGGTTGAGCTCTAACAATTCTCCTGCGAAATAATTTGGTGAAAATGAAAGGTCGAGTAGGATATTTATAGGGAATGCAACATTAAATGCATGCATTGAATGATCATACGTCGACCGCTGGAGTTGGTGAACAATCACCTCGAAATGACACCTGGGTCGGCAGAGTCCACTGAGCAGACGACAGTTAGGTGATAGTTGTTTGAAATGTCAGTTGATGAAAAAGGGAAAAACTGAGTGTGGGTCTCACAGAGCGAGAAGACGTCAGGTGTCTATCATCCAGAATGGTGAAGGCATCGAGGAAACCCACATAGGGTGGCCTGCAGGGACAGACCTGCACTAGCCCAAGGACGCCAGCTTAAAAGCTTAAATGAAAGTAGCCAGGGGAATACCGCAGGGACTCGGGACGTAGAAAATTTGAGGGTAGTAAAACATGGTCAACTCAAGACAATTCTTCTAAAGTTCCTTGACCATTCAAAGCTCAAAATAGGGGTATGCAAAATGAGGTGAAGCAAAAGTGACCTAACACAAGCGAAAAGAGGAGGGTCCCCATCCCACACGAGGCATGTGTGCTATAGGCACAACACCTTCATCAAACCCCTTGTTGGTAATTGAACCTTGAAATGAAATGAAATGAAATAAAGGGGGGAAATGATGAATGAACAAAGTGTTATGTTACAACTCACCAAACCCTTGTTGTGAAGTCTATAAACTTTTATGAGATGGCTAGCTTGAATGTAGATCTTGACTTGAGTAAATGCTTGATAGATCTTGACTTGAATTGCTTGCTTGAATCAAAACCCTAAATGTTAGCTCAAAAAAACACATGATGCAAGAATATCCTTGATATGATTCTTGAATCTTGATGATGGCTCCAAATTCTTGAAGAGTTTATGTTGAATTCTCTTGTGAACTCAATTATGCTATTAGGAATTCTCTCACAAAATTCTTAGGTGAAAATGAGTAAAATAACCTTGTATTTATACTTATCCATGCTTAATATCCTGAAATTACACCACAACAAGCTGACATATGAATTCATTAATTAAAGAAGGCTAAATCTCGCCAAGATTTGAAATTAAATCCAAAAAATAACTTAAGGGGGACTAAGATGCCCAGGTGGCATCTTAGTCTCGAGGCTTGAAACTTGGGGCACACACTCCAGGAAGGGGCCCATTTGAGGTGCCTTTGAAAAAAGGGTCCCAAGACCTTTGGTAGACAAAGACACCCTAGGTGGCATCTTATTCCCAACCTAAAAATCAAGGACACACAGTTAGAATCATTAAATTATCATTTATCCTTTGATGTTTGTCAAGATTAGCCATAAAAATATATGATTCATTAGGCTTATGGATGCAAAATAAGACCAATTAGAACATAAATAGGGATAAATAAAGCAAGATGGCCCAAAAAAATTCAAATGCAAGGGTATGCATTTTCCTACACTACATTTATCCCCCACTTTAGTGAGAGGATGAACTTGCTTCAAACTCACTCTAAAGTAGCCAACCATGCAATCAAGAGGGGTTCAACTGTACAAATGTTAGTAAGATAGGATGAAAATAACCAAGAGGGTGGCCAAGCCCCCAAGAACAAGATCCTATGGTAGACCAACATAGGCACAAAGGAACACACTTGCAGATGATATATGAAGCCATAACCAGATCACAAACATACACCATCAAAGATAGAAAAAGGAAAAAGGAAAAAGGAAAAATAAAATGCAACAGATCAAACTTTGACTGGCCATCCAACACGCTGTGGGATAGGTCTAGGTTTTCTATCCAAAAAGGTTTACAAGTGGAACATATTTTCCACTATGTAAACAAAAGTGCATGCTCACAAGGGCTAGTGAAGCTAGTTGTTCACTAGGTGAATCCTAGGAAATCCATACCAAATTCATACCCCCATGACTATGATAAGGATAAAAAAAATGCATGCTCACAAGGGCTAGTGAAGTTGGTTGTCCACTAGGTGGGCCTTAGGAAACCATATCAAATTCATACCTCCATGAATTTAATAAGGTACAAAGAGAAAAATGCACACTCACAAGGGCTAGTGAAGCTAGTTGTCCACTAGGTGAACCCTAAGAAACCATATCAAATCCATACCTCCATGACTTTAATAAGGTACAAAGAGAAAAATGCATGCTCAAAAGGGCTAGTGAAGCTACTTTTCCACTAGGTGAGCCCCAGCAAACCATATCAAATCCATACCTCCGTGACTTTAATAAGGTACAAAGATGCAACGCGATAAGAGAGAGAGATGTTCAAAGGGATTTTTCTTAGTTCATGCAAGGTCTTAATCTTAGGAGACATTGTTCCTAATGTCTCCAAGAGAGGACCAATCAAAGGATAAAATATTTGCAGCTTAGGGAATGTACTATGTCGCATCACCACTAAGGGGAATGTAATATGCTAAGATAGATCAAGCTCTTGAAGGAAATTACTTCCACTGTCACCACCAAGAGAAAAAATATTGCATGAAGTAAGAAAACCACATCAAGGAATGATGCAAATGAAATCATGCCAAAATAATTCCAATGTATGCCCCCACTTTAAAGAAATTGCTAAACACCATGTTGTGAGCAATTGATTTAAAGTAAACAAACACAAAAAAGGAAAAAGGAAAAGAGGGTTGCCCCCCAGAAACACATAAGGGATGTATGGATTGGGGGTCAATATTTGTCTTTGTTCTAATGATATTAGAGAACTCAGAACTGTAATCATTCCCCAAATATACATAGAACTAGAAGAATGACATAAAGAGTTTGAAAACAAAGAAAAACCTTTTGGATCAACATGGAAGAGACATAGGGTGTCTCGATGCCTTGCGTTATCCCCAAAAGGGAAAAAACACAAGACAAAAATTCAAATCAAAATGAAACATAATGAAAAAAATATTTTGGGTCAACATGGAAGAGACATAGGGTGTCTCGACGCCTTGCGTCATCCCTCAAAGGAAAACACAAGACAAAAATGCAAATGAAAGGTAAAGACCGATGAAAAGGCAAAGGATTATGGCATATAGAAGAATGAAGGTACAAATAGAGGAATGCATAAAGAGGGAGAGAACATCAAACAAAATGGTACGAGGAGATCACATTACGCATATGCAATCACACAAAAGAAAAGAAAATAATGCAAAAGACTAGTAAGACATGGGCGAGTCAACCATCCAACAGGTTATATGCATCCCAATCTTGTTGAGTATATGTGAAATGCAAATCACTAGCAAGAGGGAAAATATCAAGTGTTGTACTAGGAGAATCACCAAGTTCAACATGTGGTGCATCACTCAGTTTAGGAGGATCATCACAGTTAATATAATCTAAGCTCATAGAAGAGGAAAATAGAAAATTCAACTCATTATGCGCTTGCTCATCAATTTTAGTTTTCTTCATCATCATCCAAGTTAACCACAACATGAGGATGAATAATAATATCCATAGAAGGTGCTAGTCCTTGTTGTGTTGGATTTATAGGATCTATTGGTTATGGTAATGGAGGAGGCTCATCATTTATTGGTTTTATCAAATTTGGATTTGGATTTTCTATGTTGTTTTCTTCATTCATCTTCTGAGCAATAGCATGATGTCTACGCCTATGCTCTCTAGCATTTCAATTTCTTTTATCATGGTTTTGAAGTTGTGTTTGTGTAGGAGAGGGTTTTTCAACCATAGGTTCATTTTCTTCTTGTGAGGGAAGAACAGAACAAACCATGGAAGTTTGTTCAACCACCTTCTCTTTGGCTTTATAAATTTACTTAGGAGGAGGATTAGGACTTGTTTGGTTTTCTCTTGGCCTTTTATAGGAAATAGGCAAGGGATTTTTGATGGATGGGTCTTGGTTAGTCAAAAGGGATTTAAGCTCAATATTGTTTTCTTCAAGGGGTGGAGGAAAATTTTCAAGGGATAACTTGGCTATGCATTTTGCTTTAAACTTTTAGTAGGACAGGAAAAGGAAGTCCTCACGAGGTCTTATAGGCTCCATGGGCTCAGGCCAAAATTCTAAGGAAAATTTTCCATATGAAGATGAAGGTCTAAACCCACTATAGTATTCATTTCAAGGGTTATTCCTATGGCTCCTCCAAGGTTTTTCTTTCGCAGACTTATGCATTTTACATCTCTGCAATTGTAAAGATTGGATTTTTTTCTCTACATTAATGAAATTGATAATTTTTTCTTTTTCTCAGCTTTTTTATGTTTGTGTAAGTTCATTACCTTCATATCTAAGTGTTTTTAATCTCTTCATGTATACATGTCTGAGTTAGATTATTTATAGTTGTTGTTTTGAGAAACCTTCCATTCCTGGTAGAAAATTTTCAAAACCCTAACCTTCTTGTATGCCTCTAGTAATTTACCAAAAAAAGAGTTGTGTGAGTTCCTTGGTCCCTATTCAATGATATATTGAGCAACCTTGGTCAGGAAGAAACAACTTTCTATCTTTTTTTAGCACATCTCATTTCCCTTTCATGCATTCCTTCTCCCCTTTTCCCTTGTGAGCTATTAGAGTAGGATAGTGATAGGTTTTCATGTGTCAGGTTGGACCAAAGAATTGCACTTGGATTGAAAGAGGAAATTGGCCTTCTTTGAAGATTAAGCCTCATACATGCAAAGGTCCCACACCTTGAGGTTGTTTCCATTGAGTCATTGGAATGTTGAACTTTGTGTTGAGACTATTATGCAAATGACACAAAGATGGATCCCAGCTACAAGGCCATACTAGGTAACCATGTACAAGTGAAATGAAAATAAATCTCTCACAATCGGAGAAAAGGAGATAACCTAATGAGAAAAACTCCTCCCCAAAAGAGAGATGAAATACAAAATACTCTAAATGATGCATGAGAGGGACAAAACCTCATCTAAGGAAAATGGCCCCCCCATAAGAGAAGAAGAAGAAGAGACCATTTAGTTTCCCCTCAATGAAATGATCATCACAAATCCAATCAATCTCCATCCACGCAAAGGATGATAAGAGAGATCGTATAGCCCCCCCATAATGAGGTAATTGTTCCAAAGAAGCACTGGAAGAACACTGTGAAGTAACATTGGAATCCTTAATTTGACAAGCAAAGGTAAGATAATTCTATTTGCTAGAAACCATATTAGAGTCACTCAAGGACTCAAGTTGGAATCATGAAAAGCAACAGTAGAACCAATGCCAAGGAACACTAGAAAATCCACTATATCGTGCAACCCTCGAATCTATGAAGCAACATTCAATTATAAAATCATCTAGAACAAAAATGAGGTGCAGAGAAAATGTAAACCTAATGCACATAAAAAAAGGAAATAGTGCATGCACTGATGAATGTTCACATCTGCCTCCTTGAATAAAAATGACCTTAGATCTATCTAGAGGATAAAATTTTAAAAAATGGCCCACACCACTATGAAGTGCTCAAAACTAGCTTTTTGTTGATATCTCATTTTCCAAAAGCAGAGACTGTAGTGAAAAGTTATGAATTTTTTTAAAAAGGTAAATTTTGCCAACCAACAATTAGCAGACACAACCCTTTTTATTTTATTTCTGAAAAAAAAAAATTGAATGTATGCAAAAACTAATAGATACCCAAATAATATTTTGATGCTAGCAATAAAACCTCAAAAGCATTTTTGAATCCAAAAACCAGAGCATGCAATTTGGTAAAAAAAAGTAAACTTCACTTGCAAGAAAATAGCTATGTTGGACTATTTTGATAGTTGTTTCTATAAAATCTGCTCACTATCTGCAAAATCTAGTAGATACCCAGATGGTATTTTGCGGTTTTGAACAAAACCCATAAATCATTTTTTCAAAAGTATACAATTCAAAATATATGTCATTTTTTAATCCAATATGCACCCTACAAAAGCTCAAACTCAAATCATCCTCAAATTGAGAAGGGGTTTTGCAACTCTGAAGCTCTGATGCCATGTAGGAGCTGAGATATAGCTCATAGAACATGTTTGAGTCACTCAAGGACTCAAGCCTTTAGAATCATTTACAAAAACCAACAACAACCTTCCACAAGAGAGAAAAGCAAGAACATGAAATTGAAACAATACATGTAAGATGTGGCCAATATGCAATACTCAAGATTGCAATGATATATTGGACTTACACAACACTCAACTGAGTTGCTTGGATTGATTGATATGTACATATGAAACCTTCCTTATATATTCAAGGAGGTGTGAGATAGTATTAGACAAGATCATGGCAAGTGTCTTAATCCTATCACATGAGACAACTAAGTCATGACAACCTAGTACACAAGCATTAAGTTCTCAATGCAAATATTAAATGTATGAGAGAATTATTAAATTCCTAGATAACTAAAAGTAAATAATGAGACATGGCTCCATTATAACTAACTTCTAGAAATGACAAATAGGAAACTTAACTCCTAATTGAACTTATAATAATGTGAATAGGTCCTCACTAATAACTAGTTAGGAAATAACCCCATTCACACAAACAAGAGTTTTAGTGGATAGTTGTAGTTGAAAACAACTTTCAGATATTGAAGAAGGTGATAGAATAGCTAGTGTTGGCATTGCCAAACTTTGGTAAAGTCTTTCAAGTTGACTATGATACTAGTTGATGTGCAATTGGAGGAGTTTCAACTCAAGAAGGAAGACCTATTGCCTATTTTAGTGAGAAGTTAAAGGAAGAAAAGAGGAAAGGAGGAAATACATAGTCTATGACCAAGAATTTTATGTCATTGTGCAAGCATTGATGAAGTGGAGACATTACCTGAATCTTCCTAAGGAATTTTATATTGAACATAAACCACCATGCCTTAAAATTCATTAAAAACTAAGGTAAGTTGAACTAGAGACATGAAATGGGTAGAGTTCTTGAAAAGCTACTCTTTTTTCTTAAATCATAGAAGTAGTAAGTCCAATATGGTAGCAAATGCACTTAACAAAATATTTGTGTTAATGAATGAGTTAAGAGTCAAAGTTGCTAGATTTTATGCAATGGAGTTATATCTAGATGATCTTGATTTTAAGGAAGCATGAACAATTAGTCAAACTTGAATGGAGAAGGAAAAGAATCCATGGTTGGAGTATTTCACTCAAGATGGATTGTTGTTCAAAGGGAAGAGATTATGTATGCCCAAGGGTTCCATGAGAGAGAACCTAATAAGAGAAAAAATGAGTGGAGGCTTGACTTGACAAGTTTGAATAGATAAGACATTGAAATGTAACTAAATTATGAAGGGTATTTTTGGCCTAGAATAAGTGTAGATGTGAAGAGGTTGGTACAAGCTTACAAATTTTGGCTAGATACCAAAGGAATAACCAAAAACACAAGGTTGCATCAGCCATTTCCTATACTAGGGATACCATGGGAGCACATAAGCATGGATTTTGTTTTAGGATTGCATCAAACATAGAGAGGTAATGATTCAATTTTTGGTGTAGTGGATTTTCTAATATGGCTCATTTCATACAATTTTATAAAAATAATAATGCATACCACATAGCTACATTATTTTTCAAGGAGGTTGTTCTAGGCTACATGGATTAACTAAGAGTATTATCATAGATAGGGACACTAATTTTGTTGGATATTTTTTGTGTATATTATGAAAAATATGAGAACTGAGTTAGGGTTCATCTCAACCTATCATCCCCAGAGTAATGCAAAAACAAATGTGAAAATAATTCTAGGAAAATTGCTAAGATGTTTGATGGGAGAAAAACCACATCAATAGGACCTTATCTTAGCACAAGAAAAAAATTCTTACAACTCAAAAAATAAAATTTTATGTAAGAACCCTTTCCAAATAGTTTGTGTACAACCTTAGAGGTTTCAATGAGTTGAGGGATAGTACATATTTGAACAAGAAGAGTTTTGTGGTGGGGGATTTTTTTGCATACACTCATGAGTTACACAAGGATTTGAAGGAGAACTTAGAGAATAATGCAATGAATTGTAAGGAACATACTTATATGCATAGAAGATAATGATATGATTCCAAGTGGGTGACTTAGTTTTTACACATTTTAGAAAAAGAGAGGTTCCCACGGGGAACATACAACAATTAATGATATCAAGTTTCCACAATCCATATCAAATGTTGTTGCAATGGTTTCTGGATTAGATTGTGTGAGAGTTTTTTTGCATCAATTATAAGTGTTTTGGATCACATTATGTGATCCATCATCATGATGAAAGAGCTCAAGGATAAAAAATGATTAGTTGCAGACCAAGAACAACCTAAATAGAAGATAGGCACAAAGACCAATGAAACAAGACCAAGAATTAAAAATTAAGGGAAAAAGAACTAAAAAATAAGACCAAGAAGCGACAATTTATTCAAACCAACTAAAAAAATGTAAGAAACTACACAACCTACCTAGAAAAAAGGGGACCAAAGATTAGAAAATTAATTTGAAAAGAAAATCTAAACTAAAACCACCAAAGAATATTCCCAATAAAAATTGAAAAAGATAAAGAAAGGCTAAAAAAAAACTAGAGGTTAAGAATTAAACAAAACACTGAATGATATTAAAGAGGAATAAGAAAATGAAGAAAAAGACCAAGAAATTATAAGAAGACTTCAGAAGCCTTAAAGGAATGGAGGAAGAAACAAAATAAATAAAAGATGTCCAAAAGTAAAGAAAATAGGAAAATAAGACTATATAACCAAAAACAAAAGATATATATATATATACATATATACATATATATACATATGTATATATACATATACATATATATACATATGTATATATATGTATACATATACATATACATATATATGTATATATATGTATATATATATCTACATATATATAACCAAAAACAAAAGAAACAACCAAATATATATATATATGAATACATATAAACAAGATTTTTACTTACATAGTTAGAAGAACAAGTAATGAAAAAACTCTCACGTAATCTAATCCAGAAACCATTGCAACAACAACATGCAACAAGTTAAAATGGAATAAAATAGGCCCATCCATAATGTTGAGGAAATTCTCATTTAATTCCTATGAAATTGAACTTCCAGAAGGTATAGAGATATCTCCCATATTCAATGTTGTCGATCTCTACCATTTTCATAGAGGGAGACATGTATACAAGGAAATACATACTCAATTTTGAAGGATGCACGAGTATGGATACATTAGTTTATTGAAACTAAGATTGAAGAAGTAGATAGAGTAATTGATTCTTGAGTGGTTAAGAGAATAGTAGACAAGAATATATGGAGTACCTAGTTCGTTGGAAGAACAAAGTTGTAGATGAATCTTCTTGGTTGAATACTTCAGAACTAGAAAAATATGGAATTCCAATTTTAGACTTGCCAAAATATTAATGATTTTCTAACTCATGAAATATTTCACATGTCTGATGTAAGAGCATCCAGGTCCATGAGCAATTCATTGCCAACCAAAAATATGTCATTATTATGTTATTTATTCCTTCTTTTTTATTATAGAGAATTCCAAGTCTTTCATGTCCAAGTAATAAATTCACCTTTAAGGACATCCAAATGGGTGTCTACATTTTAAATTTGGTGAAGATCCAAGAAAAATTGAGTAAGTTTTGGAGTTGTGAAACTTTTATCTATTACAAGATGTGGTAGAACTTTCTTGATATCTTAGATGCCTTGGTTTTTCCACTAGATCCATGCCTAGTATAAGTTTCCTCATGTCTTGGATGCCCTAATTTTCCCACTAGATCCATGGATGGTAGAACTTTATTGATGTCCTTAATGCCCTAATTTTCCCACTAGATCCATCCCTAGAGAAACTTTTGTATGCTTCAAGATACATCTTATTTACCCTTGAATTTCCACTAGTGTCCCTAACTACCTTATTTCCTTGCATGACTTGTTTCGGAGAAACTTTCCTATGCTTTAGGACATACTCTAAATCCCCTTGAACTTTTGGGATGACCTTGAAGGTCCTGATTTCCTACCAATATTTAAAAATTTGTCAAAAAATGAAAAAATGATGCTTTTAACAACCAACAAAGTGATTTCCTATGCTCTCTAAATGGTTGACACATCATCCTTCTTATTTTATTGTGGCTCGATTGACCTTTCTCTATTTTTGTTCTCTAAATAGTGATATTAAGCTCCTTTGGAGGGAGTTGTTAAATTAGAGAATTTTTTGTTGTGGACTACATAAAGGTTGAAGAAGCTCTTATTAGAATTAATGTATGTTGAAGGCATGCAGGAAGGCATGTTGAAATATAATTCATTGTAACGTCCCTAATCCTATTGTAATGTTCTTGTTACAAGTGAATAAAAGAAAATTCAATATTGTTGTATGTAAGTTCTATTTTTCTACTTGGTTTGGTAGCTTGTTAAAACCATTGAACCTTGACCTGTACTAATAGGTCCAATGTCAAACTTAGAATAAAACATATCCTAGGTGAAAAAAATATTAAACTAATGCTCCCTCATAAGTGAAACTTGGGAGTTAAAAAAATGAGAAACAAGTCCTAGAAATAATGCCATGTTAGGTAATTGTATATAATAAGCTTTTCAAAAAAGACAATAAAGAGAGAGACTAGGTAACTACCCTAGATGTGATGATTCATACACTAGAGATGAAAGGATGATACAACGAGTTAAAGAATATTCATGTACACCAAACTACATTCTTTCGTTTGGGAATAAGTAACCTCAATGGTGCATTTTGAAGCTCTTCCCAATCTAGAAACGAAGGAATAAATTTTAAGATGAATATCTCTAGTGAACATCTCATAATATCCAAATCAATGATGATACGCACCAACATTGAATTAGGTGTCCTAAACCTAGTTGAATATGGAAAAATATCAAATCACAAAGGAAATTTAAATAACAAAAGGCCAAAGAATATTTGACAATGGCTACAATGGAACTACTATCAAGGAAGAAACTCAAGTCCTCAAAAGTGCCTTGCAAATCTACAAGGGATGACTCATGAAATATAAACTCGTGATTTTCTTAAGTACTTATCCTAATGAACTATCGAGCTAGAAAATATATAAAGTCCTACTAAATTGAATCACTAGAAGCCCCATTAGAGACAACATTGAACTTAATAAGGGTAAATTTCAATTGTGAAGTCTCAATACATGTCAATGGACTACATTGTGCATCCACTAATATCATGTCTATGCTAGATGGGTGAGTATGAACAATTGATAAATCTACAAGTGTTGGTGTAGAGGATTCCTTATTGTCAAAATCAGTTGATGTCTTAGGAGCATCAAGAGAAGTGTCTATATCATCTTGATAAGTAATATCTTCCCAAACTTCATATGCTACAATTCTATCCTAGTGATATTATTAGAATTTATTAATAGGTATAAGAGTATCCATCATAGGATCATCTAGAAATGGAGGCTCACTAGAGTCTCCAAAAGCTTCTTAGATTCTAGTTCAAGGGTCACAAGGATAATCAATATCAATGGTAGCGATCATGGTTTAACATTACACAAGATTAATCCTAAGATATAATTATTTTGATCCTTTCATACAATATATTATCAATAGGTAGTGGGTTCACAAACCACTTCATAGATAATTAGCAAGAGTTTGACCCACATGAAATTCTTTAGAAGTCTATCTCACCGAGAGTTATAGTTCCATCGATCTAATTTATTTATTCTATGATATTTTTTGGTATTCATCGTAGCTCCTTAAATAAGATTAAGAAATCAAACCAATATACAAAATAAGAATAACTCCTTCCAAATTAAAATTTTACATTAACTCATTAGAATACAAAAATATTCAATACATGAATCTTCTAAATAAACGAAAGATGACACTTTATAATTAATGTGATTACAAATTTAAAAATACATACATAAATAATATAAAAAAATCTCTTTCAAAATTTGTCGAAAGAAAAGATATATATGCCCATTCCTACACAAGGTACATACAAAGGAAAAATGAACCAAACCCAATAATATTTCAATAAAGTGGTAATAAATTGACATTGAAATGATGTGGGCACAACAAAATTGATGAGATCTAGCAACTAAGGTGGAATGTAGGGACAAGGGGTGTTTTTGTTTCTGCATATGTACAAAAAAATCCCCTTAAATTATGCCTCAATAAATGACAATAGTAACTACCAACCCCCTTTACACAACCAAAAATCTCATAGCCATGTGGCACCGACCTTATTTATGTGGAGAATAAATAAAGCTTTTCACTTAATACCTAATGCTTCCCCCTTGCAACATTTTCAATATTAGTTTGTCAAAAAGTTTAAAAATAATAAGAATTTCAAACTATATCATACGGGTGGGTTTATTGGGACATTAAATTTGCCATAAGTCACGCAAAAAAGAAAAGCATTACCTTTATGCATCGCACTTTCATGGAAAAAAGGCACTTCACATGCCATGCACTTTATAATGAATTTATGTCTCACTTTATAGTCAACAAGTATAAATGCATGGGGTTCCTTTCACAAAGGGCATGCAATGCAGCCAAGGAGATCAAGACCACCGACACATATCAATGCCACTAATGGATTCAACCTATATTCATAGGTAGGCCTCTTGAATAAATCTACACTTAAGAAATGGCTATGGATAGTAGTATAGGTGTTCGATTAGAGATCTAATGGTATAAATAAGGTGACAATTTCCTTGTACTCCAAGCACTCATGGGACAAACCAATGGAAAGGCTTATGCTCAAAGGTAATATGGATGGTAGTAGAAATAAAACACTTCTCTCTAAAATAACTTCAATATGCAATTCAACATTTTATAGTAGAAACATTTTTTTTTGAACCATGTGCAACATACTTACAAATAGTTAAAGTAGTGTAGTTAAGAATTATTTTTAGGTCTCCATATAATAGGATAGTTAAGAATTCATTTCTAGGTCTTTGTATAATATGGTAGTTAAGAATTCATTTCTAGGTCTTGTATAATAAGGTAGTTAAGAATTTACTTTTAGGTCTTCGTATAATGGCATTATAAAAAATAATTCAGGTGCTTAAAAAAATTCTTACACAAAAAATTTAATTTTTCATTTATGTTGGTAAGGTTTCATATGTAAGATATATGGACATCATGGTGAGCTTGAAATAGATCTATCATTAATTAGTTATACCATAAACTTAGATCAACGTTATATGTATTATCTAGAATATGATTAGCCTTATGATATAGTTCTAATACCATGTTCAAATTTGTTATAAATAATAAATCTACCCAAGAACTAATGTCTATAAGCTAATCACAAATCTAGATAGAATAAGGATATTCGATAATCAAAATAATATGGACCATAATTACGAGTAATGTAGAAAGATATATAAATATATAGGGCTCTTGGATGCATGGATCAAGGAGACCATGTCTAGAGTTCATGAGTTAGTTGAGGCTATCTATCAAAATAAATAAGATAGGCCTTGACTAAATAGACGTGACACCTAACTACCATCAATCAAGAGTTGATGAGGGTGTTGTGTCACTTATGTACAAGTTAAGGTGTATACATCATTATTTCCTACCTAGGTAAGAATAATTAAATATTTATAATATCACAAGTAAACTTATTAAATATGTTCAATATCTCACTTAGGATAGAACATAATAAAGTGAAATAACCTTGGTTGAGATGTGGATTTGATGTTAACTAATATGTGAAGGGTCTATTTCAATTGTTATACTTAAGTAATTAAAATTTTAATTATGGTGTCTTAGTTATACACACTATGGATACATTAATGTTTCAATGAGTTTTTAGGCATAATTATCAATGGGAGGATGAGATAACTATTAGGACCCTAATTCTAACCTTAAGGTAATTCACTTTATGAGATTATATATTTTAATTATGTATCCCCATAAAAAAAAATTGGCATATACCTAATTTTAACTAATACCCTAAAAGTAAATGATGTTAGTTTTAGTTTTTAAAGGTTAAATTTGGAACTTTAGTTCAATGTGTTGGTGGGTAGGTATAATTCCTTCATTCTAATGTGTAGGGTTATCTACAAATTTATATAGAAAATTTAAGGCTATTTTTAATTGTCAATAAAAGTGATTTTCGGGGATGAAATAACATTTTTGGGACCTTGGCCTAAGTACATATGGGTAGAGTACTTAGGGAAGAGTTTGGGGCATGTTTTAGAGTTTGGGGGGGCACTTTTTGAGGCTCTTCAAAAGAGACACTATGTGTGAAGCCACGAATTCTTAGCTCAAGGTACCAAGTCAGCCTATGTAAGAATATATATATATATATGATGTGAGACCCATGTAAATTCAAGTGTGTAGTCATGTCATCTTGGGGGTGGTGTGAGGAAGGTGGGTTGAGGATGAAGAGGTATCATGTATCTCCATCCTATTGTGAGATGAGGAGTGATATGTCACTCTCATAGAAGCTCTCATTTTGAAGCATTTGGACTTAGTATTTTATTTAGTGTATTTGGGAGAAATGAATGGAGAGAAATTTTTCTTTTATGTTTGGGAGAGCTAGAGAGAAAAAAGGATCCTTCAATAGAGGTTTCATGATATTAGAGGCACTGAGCTTAGGAGGGAAGTGAGGTATTCTTGACAAAAAAATGTTTATGGGTGGAGATAAGTCATTATTTCTCTTACTTAGATTTAATGGTGTGTAATGTATGAGGATGTTTTGAAAAGTGTATAATTTGAAATTTTGTGGTGGTTTTTCTTTCTCTTTTATATGTGTGTCAAAGGGATTGAGTAACCATACCTTGAAGGTGAGATGAGATAGAAACTTATCAATTTTGCATTGTTCTTACATAAGTTATAACCTTATCATATTTTTGTGTTGTTTCTTTTGTTGTTCCCTCTTTGTTTTTGGGTCCTCATTGGTTCTCTTGGCTCAAGGGATGAATAGAAACTCTAATGGCTTTATGATGTCATATTAGGTGGGTGGAGAGCTTGTTTCATTCCATTGTCTTGTTCTTACTACAATGGAGTTCATTTGGGTTGAAGAAATGAAGAAAAAGAAGTTTAATGTGATTTTGAAGCATATTTAAATGTGTTATGCAAAATACATACTAAATAAAATATAATAGTGCATGTTAAAGCTATCATATAAATTTAATATAAAAAGTTGGAATCATTCCTAAACCATTTTTCTTTGATGGTATGATTTAGTAAATGGAAACCTATGTACAACTTGTGACAGGAATGAAAAAAGTTATAATATTTCAAATTTTGTATATGTGTCATCTTAGTAGACTACATAGAATTAATACTTGATGTTATTGATGTAGTCAAGGATGGAGGGTCTAGAATGGACAGTCCAACCTTGCAGCCTTACTTATCCCAAAACACACTACCATAGGAAAATAGTAGAAGCATCTATAGGAACATCCAATATAACTACAATACACAGGAGACATAAGAACTATCCTGGGAAAACCCTCAAAGAGAAAAACCTAGCCTCAAAAGATTTGTCCTCATTATATTCATTCTCAAACACATTACATCTACCACTAGGGATTTTAACATGTTAGGCCACAACCCAAGATTACAGGAATCTCATACACAAGTGTCAAAACACAACATCACCTCTGAAAAAATAATTATATCCTTTGCATCGCATCGCTACTCTTGGCTCTGTCACTCAATCAACGCTTCACTAGACACTATACTCTTTCTTCTACTACTATTATCATCTTGTTCCAAACCTTCTCCTCTTTGCCTCTCTTACAATAATAACAAGCCTTGTTTATATATCATCCACACTCCCTAAATTAATTAGCATCATCCATAGATCATCCCTAAAATTTAGGTCCAATGTAATGTGAAGTTGACCACTCCTAAGTCCCAAATTACCTTCAGAACATAAAATAACATCATGTGTTTTACAACATACACTCTACTAGTCCCAATTTACCTACACAAATTTCCTCCTACTAGTGCACATTTCTCTTTGTTGGAGCAACTCTTGTACTTCTATACAATCTTCACTTCTGCAACCCAGAAACACAGTCTCCACTCTATCACCTCCAAAATGTGTTCTAATAACTCAAACCTCTAAAAATTTGGAACTAACACTCTTATCAACTAGATCTACCTTCCCTCCAAACCATAAGACTAACCAATGAAATGTGGTATAATGTGATACTTTCTAATGTCACTCCCTACAACATTCCTTCTAGTAACAACAAATACTTCAAATATCTTGGATGCTCTTTCATCAAATTCTCAAAGTTAATTGAAAAGTGAGTCTCTCACTTGCCTAACTATCCATCCTTGGCTTCCTCTTTACTAATGATCTGCCTCTACCTCAACTTCACAAGTGCAACAATATACTCTAGAAACACTACATTACCTTAGTGGTCAGTAGTCTATATAGGTCCTTCTCGCAAGCTACCTCAAGATGAGTTCAGTGGTCTACTCACAAATCACTACACTGCCTCAATGGTTGACAGTCTATACAAGTCCTCTCTGCAAGCTTCCTTCAAGATGAAAATTCACTATGATGCCACCCTCGAACCACAACCTCTGAAATTTGACACAAACTTTCATTTGGTTAACACTCTCAAACAAAACATTCTTGGAATTCTCCCAGCACTGCTCTCTGCCTTTTGTACTCAATCATAACTTAGTCTTCACACTTGGCATGACTGTTAAGAAATTTCAACCTTAACCTTCCTTCTCATTGTCTACCTAGATCTTGGTTTGGGCCCTCTACAAGTTCAATTATTACTCATACTTATTTTATTTCAGCATGATTCATGGCTTCTCCTTTTGTGGAATAATTTATCGTCGCCCCTTCTTTTAGTTTCTTCATTGTTATGCTCTACATGTGTCTACCCTTCTCGCAATTTGACCTATCCCCTTCAACACATGAATGGATATTCTCATACAATTTATAGAATAGATCAATAATCTTTCTCCACTTCAATCCATCCAAACATCCATAATTTATTTGTATGAATTTTTTCTTGGTTTCACTCTTCCACTTCTGATTCCAACAATCCTTTTTCTAGATGACTCTTTAATCCATATATGCTATAGGGATGTAGATCCCAACAATTTTCTCTGTCATGTCCATTTTTTTGTAATAAGAACATTGGGTACATTATCTTTCTTGAACTAGTTACCCAACATTTCCTTGATCACTTTTACCAAAGACATATCCAAGTCCTTCATACCTTGATCTCATAATTGGATCAATATTTTCCCTAACTCCTTAATCAGGAAAATCCCAAATCCTTCTCCTTCATAACCCATCCTTTTCATTATCTCAAAACCAACACTCTTTTCAAACCAAATGGTGTTGTGTTCCGCCAACAAATTATCGTTAGTCTTGCATTCTTCAACTACTTCACACTTACAAGAATCCTCCAATGAACAATTCAAATCATTTGTATCACAAGATATATCACACAACTATTTTTAGTGTAGAAAAATGTACTCTACATTTGCACACTTTGTTTGGGCCCCTCAATTAAATTAGAGTTAATTATGCCTTAATAAGCACTATTTTGCATCTACAAGCCTAATAAATTATATTTTCCAAAGGGGAAACCTAACAATAATTAATGCCAATATATAGCACTTTACCTTGAGCAATGTGTGTTCTAGGAATAGGGACCTGGGACCCATTCACCCATAGAGAAAAGAAGAATATAATGAAAAAAATTGTATCTTACTTGTTGGGGAATGAATGTGCTAGAAATCATAAAAATCTGAAGATAGTGTGAAAAAATCAATTGCAAGATTAGTAAATCATTTCACATTATTTTATGATGTGCCTAAATACAGATCTCAAAACATTAGCTTCAATAGAAATCAATTTAAGTACAAGAGTCCCAAACATTATAAGAAACTGGATTTATTCTTAACCAATTGCAGAATTCTTATGGAAACTTTGTAGATTCTTTAATTTACTTGGGCACTTAAATTATCTTTCTTAATAAAAATAGTAGAATTGCACAACAACTGGTACCTTGTATGGCCCTTAAGGATCTCGTTCTAACTTGTGTGGCCTCTTAAAACTTTGATTTAAATCTCCCAGGAGGGATCTCAAGTATAACTACCCCATTATACTTTAGAGAAAATGGGTCCACCCCAAGCCTTTGAAGCTAAATTTAAATTATGTTTTTGGTGGTATTTTAATATCCCTAAATTCATATTTTCATGTCGGCTTGTAATGCTTATTTTTTCAGAAATTAAGGATACATACCTATAAATAAAAGGTTATTTTATCAAATCTAAAATGTAGAAAATTTTCACTCTATATTTTGGGAGATAGAACCACCAATATCCTTCAAATTTCATTCAAGGAAACCTTAGAGATCTCAATCTAGGGATGGAAATGATGGAAATAGGTTAGCAATAAGGTGTCCTAGAGGTGTGAATAAAGACTAAAAGGGGGTTCACCAACAAGAAAGGGCTTGGAAAGAAAGAAATGCAATGATATGTAAACCTAACTATGCAACCCAAGATATGAAACTTAAAATCAAAATAATGAATTGAGAAAGGATAGAGGAACACCTGGAAAACTGAAGAAGCTCAAAAAAAGATTTTCACTCCTAAAAATATGACTTTTAATCCACACTGGGACTCATGCACCAATAAGAGCGATTTAGTCCCTATTTAGGGTTTTGGGTTGAAACCAAAATTTGGAACTACTAAACCAAGATCTACATAAAATGCTTGAAATCTAGTATACTAGGACTCATACGCCACAAGTGGTGATTTAGTCATAGTATTTGGGTTAATCTAAGACTCTGATATCCTATGGTGTTCTCTTGTAGCTTCTCTCCTATCACATCCTCGAGTCTGAAACACTGAATTGCAACCTGTAGATGACTTTCCATGATCTTGCAATGTAGATGACAACTTTGACAACTTGACAACTTTCTCCAAACTTGCTCTTCAATGGATCTTCAACCTAGATCTCTAAATCACACATCAAAGAGAGGGAAAATGTTGTTTTGTTAGTGGATAGGGGTTTGCCTTGGTCAAACCCCGTTTTGGTAATCAAACCTTGAAATGAATAGAAATAGAATAAAGGAATGATGAATGAACAAATATGATATGTTTCAACTCACTAAACCCTTCAAAAAAAGGCTGCAATATTGTAAGTAATGGCTAGCATGAATGTAGATCTTGACTCTTGATTTTATGTTATGGATATTGACTTGAATGCTTGCATGAATCATAAGAACCTACACCACAAATGTTAGCTCAAAAACAAACATGATGCATGATGACTTTGACATGATGCTTGATTCTTGAATAATGCTCCAAAATGATTGATGATCACTCTTGAATGCTCTTGAATGCTCTTGTAATCATAAACTTGCTATAATTCTTGATATCAAAAAATGTTAGGAGAAAACATTTGAAATAAACCTGTATTTATACTTGTTTATGCCAAATTTCCCGAAATTACAACACTACAAGCTGACATCAAGTCTAGGAGAATAAAATACTGATGAGAATTGAATTCAAAATTAGGTCCAAGCTAAGTGAGACTCATACGCAAGTTTGGACATATGAGTCCCAATAGGCTAGGCTCAAGACACAAATTTTAAGAAATGTTATGTTTTATGCCAAATTCAGGTTTAGGCGCAGAAACTTAGGTGGTACCCATATGCCCAAGGTGGCATATGAGTCCCAAATCATTAAATCTGAGCCATATAAACCAAAAACATTAAATTATGATTGGTCTTAAGACATGTGTCAGGATTATCCTCGGAAAGATGTATTAAATAAGGCTTGTGGATGCAAAATAAGACTAAATAAGGCATAAAGAAGCCCAATTTAGCAGGGAGGGCCCAAACAAGTGTGAAAATGTAGAGGGATACATTTTTATACACTACAAAATCAACTAGATAATTTTTATGAGACTTCACAAGAGCAAAGATTATGATCAAGGGAATTCAAGAGAAAATTTATCAGGGATTTAAATTGCAGCAACCAAGATCTCAAGCATCATACATGTTTTTCGAGCTAACATTGTGACGTAGGCTTCAAAGATCAAGTCAAAGAATTCAAGCCATATTTCAAGCATCAAGATCCACATCCATTGAAGCCATCTCATACAAGATCAAGATCAATATTTTAGTCTTTCAAAGGTTTATTCAAGGGTTTGGTGAGTTGCAACATAGCATTGTTCATTTATCATTCCTTTCACATTTCATTATTTCAATTCAAGGTTTAATTACCCAAACGGGGTTTGACCAAGGTAAACCCCCATTCACCAAAAGAAAACAATTTTTTCCTCTTTTTTTTGTGTTGCAAATATTAGGTTGAAGAAGGATTGAATATCTCTTGAAGAGAAAGATTCAAAAATTTGTCAAAGTTGTCATCAATTCATGGAAACTCACCTACAGATCTAATTTTTGACTTCTCGACACTGAAACCTAAATCAAACAAAAGCTATAGATTGACATTAGAGGCTCCTAAAATTTGGTTGAAAACCCTGAGCAAAGACCCATTCACCCATGGGAAAATGAGTCCTAGACTACCTCTTGAAACTTCCTTTTGGTGATTGGTACACATCACTCAAACCTTCTCATATCTGTAAAAAAATTGTTGTTTATGTTACTATTAACCTTTAAATTATTATTTCAAGTTTGAATGAGCATAATTAAGTAGATTTTCTATTTTTAGTTTCTCTCCCAAAAAAAATATTTAGGTTGATATCACCGTCCTCAAGCATAAGGAAAATAATAGATTCCCTCATTGAGTTGAATCAATTAAGAGTTGATAAGTAGAAGGTATTTTCCACAACATGTCAAATTATGATATTGCTATCAGGATTCAACTGTGTAGTTTTACGAGTCAAACTAAGTGGATCATTAATTATCAGGAGAGATGGGTTCTTGTGAACCACTACTCATGAAACATGGGTCAATGAGTTTGACTCATAAAGCTACACGGTTGAATCATGATAGCAATATCATAATCACTTAAGGGTTGTTAGTCAATTCTTTTTGTGAATCTCATTTCCTAATGAAATAAAGGAAAATAGGTCTATCTATTATTATTTTGGTGATACCCCTGCATCACATAACAATAACATATTTTTTATTGTTTCACTCGCTTAGATCCTAGGTGGCCATTCTCCTTCCACAATTGGAAATAATGGTATCTCAATTCTAATATATCCTTCTTCTACACATTATTCTCCTCTTCCATCCTCTTCATCATTTCTTCCAACTCTTCATTCTCCCTTTTGAATTTCATAAGCACTTCCAACCTTTGCTTCAATTCCTCAAAATCCCTTTTAACATCTTCAAACAACTCTAACTCTTCTTCTAATTTCTCATTTTTCCTCTTAATACTCCTCAGTTCTCCTTCAAAAATATCCTTTTCATATAACAAATATTTATTTTCCTTCTTCACCTTCTTCCCAATCTTCCCCATTGAAACATATTATAACACTTACAAATTGAGATAACTTTCCAAGCTCACTTTGAATCTTCCTGAATGCCTTTACTCCCAAAGGATCTAATAAACAACTCTAATAACATTTGATGTAGTCAAGGATGGAGGCTCTGAAATGGATTGTCCAACCTTGTAGCCTTACTTATCCAAAAAACACACACTACCATGGAAAAACAATAGAAGCATGCATAGGAACATCCAAAATAACCATAATACATAGGAGACACAAGAATTATCCTAGGAAAACCCTCAAAGGGAAAAACCTAGCCTCAAAAGATTCATCCTTATTATAATCATTCTCAAACATAATACATCTACACTAGCACTTTTAACATGTTAGGTCGCAGGCCAAGATTACAAAAATCTCATATGCAGGTGTCAAAACCCATCACCTCTAGAAACATAATTAGAGTTTTTGCATCTCATTGCTACTCTCGGCTCTATCACTCGATTGGAAATTTGCTGAACACTTCGCTATTTCTTCTACTACTCTTGTCCTCCTATTCTTGACCACCTCCTCTATGCCTCTTTTTCAATAATCACAAGCCTTGCTTATATATCATTCACACTAACTAAATTAATATGTGTCAGCCACAAATCAGCCCTAAACTTTAGGTCCAATGTAATGTGAATTTGGCCACTCCTGGGTCCCAAATTACCTTCAAACATAAACTAACATCATGTGGTTTACAACATATGCTCTACTGGTCCCAATTTAGCTACGCACATTTCCTCTTACTAGCGTATGTTTCCCTTTTCTATCACAACTCTCAAACATCTATACAATCTTCACTTTTGCAACTCGAAAACACAATCTCTAATTTGTCACCTCCATACTTTGTTCTAGTATCTCAAACCTCCAAAAAATTTGAACTAACACTCTTCACATCTAGATCTACCTTCCCTCCAAACCTCAAGGCCAAACAATGAAATGCAACATATTGTGATAATTTCTAATGCCACTCCCTACAACATGCCTTCCAATAACAATAGATACTTCAAATATTTTGGATTCTTTTTGCATCAATTATAATTAACAAGAATAACATTGAAAATTTAGTGAGAGATTCTTAAAAGGAAAAAAATGAGAGCCTTATGATGATTCTTTATACAAAAATATCAAATATGTGTTGTTTAAACTCTAACTAGGGATGTCTACATTTTTTTTTTATATGTATGTATGTATGTACATACATATACATATATATGTATGTATATACATATATATGTATGTATATATATATATATATATATATATATATATATATATATATATATATATATATACATATGTATGTATATATATACATATATAAGTATGTATGTATATACATATATATATATATGTATGTATGTATGTATGTATGTAGCTTAGAAACTACATTCTATTTGCTACAAATTCTATTTTTACGTATTTTTTCAAATTATTTTAATAGCATATTCAAATTTTTATGTCATATTGTGTAACTCTGTCTTTCTCAATTTTTATTGCCACTTAGGGGCCTAGTTTGGCCCCCCATGATTATGCATTGACCCATATGTTGATACCATTTTGTAGAGGTTTAGTATGCATGACTGTAAAACAATAAATATTCCATTTTTTGTTGGTACTAAGTTGAGTTTAAACATGGGTCCTAATTTTTATGATGATTTTCAAGATATATCTAAATTTCCTTATGCTAGTGTTATTGGTAGTTTGACATATGTAATGGTTTGCACTAGACTAGATATAGCCCAACCAATGGGATTTTTTGAGCAAGTTTATATCTAACCTTGGTAGAGAGCATTAGATTTTATTTTTTATTGATAAATAGCTGCTAGGGATAGCACCCATTATATTGATATCAAAAAGTTTTTACATTGTCTACCATCACAAATTTCAGATTACCAGAGTTTGTTTACCTACCCATTACATTCTGCTTGATTCTACCCCAACTATTTCTACTTTGTTCTTTACACTACAAAATGAGGGTTTCCTACTACTCAAAATGACCCTCTCTAGCCATAGCCTATACCATATCGTGATTGGCACTACCCGATAAGACAAGTAAATCAAAAACCAAAAAACCATAATAGGAATTTTTCTACACCTACACCTAGTCTTCATCATACATCATTACACACATCTTCTTTTCCTCCATTTCATCAGCTATCATTGGGAATTTAGGTCCACACACACTGTGTGTTGGATGGCTGGTTTTTTCTTCAATATCTCAAGAGTCTTGCTCTCACCATTCATCACCTTCATCGAGCTCCCAATCCTTGCTATCTCCTACCACCACCATATCATCCAGTCCTTCCACTTGGATGTATGCTCCCACCCAACCCATTTTTGGATTGTTGTTCATGCCTACTACTCGAAGGAGGAAGGAGATTGACCTATTAATCTCACCCCACCTCTTCTCCAGCTCTTGCAGCTGCAAAGTGTGAACCACAACAAGTTTTGGGGCCTCCAAACCATTACCAAATGACATGTAGTAATGTTGTGATAGTGGAACAAGAAAGTTACCATCCACGTTGTCTAGTGCTTCATCTATCTCCCTGAGCCAAGCGTGTTCGAAGATCATCTAGTAGAGCTTATTTCTTCTTTCTTTCGAGAGACCCATGTACAATAGCATGGCCAAGAACATGGCTAGTATTTCTACATTTTCCCTGAACCTTTGTCGAGACATGAGAAATTATTTTCCTAATACCTTCTTCATTGCCACAAGGGATCAATGGGTGCGAAGAATTTAATAGCCCTTTCAGTCTTTTGTCTGTTATCTCACCGTAAAAGTATTGTTATTGCTTGGTTGTGTTTAGAAAGGGCGGAGTCTCTATATCTGCTAAAGAACCTACACAGAGAAATTTAGTTTCACACTTTCCAAACCTACTTCTCACTTTGTCCATTTTGAATACCTTGAGCTCTTTTTATCCTCGTTTCCTCTATCTACACTATGATTACCACTTGGAGATGTTTACCACCCCATCCCATCTACTATCTTTTCCATTCAATGCAATTGCATACACTATTAGTTACTTATCGATCCCTATTATCAAAGGGCATTGTTATTTTTGCACGTATTATATTCCCAATGTCGGCCTCTATCCTGCCATACTCTTGTGCTTCAATTCCCACAAGTCATCTGCTCTGTCAGCACATCGCCATTTACTACCCTTAATCCCTCCACCACAACTAATGATTCCTAAGTATTTTCCAATCTCACCTCCCTTATTTTATTTTGATTATGCTTGGGATATTGTGTCTTCACCTTGCATCCTTTGTACCTTGCTACGCTATGGTTGCACAAGCTGAAAACATCTTATAAACCTCCTCTTCTTGGTATCATTAACCTTTCCTTGGAAAATATTCATCTGGATTTGGCTATCTATAGGTCGTACTCCTGGCGTCACAAATCCTCGTGGAAAGTTGCCTTTAGAGCGCCATCCTATTTTATCTATTAGAATTAGTGTCTCCTAGTTTTTTCTTCACTACCTTTTTGGTGAATGCCTTTGTCCATGTTAATGAGCACTCGATCTATCCCGCCTTCTAAAATTTCATTCAATGGAAAGCGATTTTCCTTATCAACCCACTTTTCTGCCTTGTCAGATGTTCTTTTCTACTACTTCCTTTTCCAAGTTGTCTACCTTTTGGTTACCTTCCTTGTACACGTGGCTCACTTTAAACTCCTTGAATTTTCCCAAGATTTGTTTTATTGGTAGTAGTCAATGATTTAATTTCCAATTGGGGGCGTTATTAAGTCAAATTCCATTAATAGTGATTAGCGAGTCTCCTTCTAGGTGTATTTTCTTTGCTCCAATCGCTACTCCCAGTTGAAGGCCCTTCAATTCCACTCTAAACTCTGATTCATTATTGGTGAAAACTTCTAGTGGACTTGAACTTTCTACAATTGTCTTCCCAAATTCATCATGGGTCAAACATCCTACTCCTATTGGCCCTGGATTGCCCCGTGCACCACTGTCAAAATTTATTTTGATCCACCCTCCTTCTGGTGCTTCCCATACCACTTCACTCCTTTTTTTGTTGGTTGTGTCACTATGGCCTAGTCCACATAGTCATGGAATGATTAGCCCACTAAAATATTTTTTATTTTATCATCCCAATTGGTGTAGATCATTTGCTTCCTCGATTTTGATCAGGCTGCCTCACTAACTGTTTTAGTGATCATAGTTTCTATTTTGGCATAAAGTCTCTCTCGAGTCATTTCCTTGTCTTGGAATATCCTTTTGATGCACTCTTTCCAAATCTCCCAAATTATGATTGAGGGGGCTATTGGATAGATGCTATCAAATATCACTTTCCTTCATGGTTGAGGCCACATGTTGAACCATGCCAATAAACAAGCAAATTATGGGCATTGAAAATTCAATTTATTCATGAAGAACTTCCAACATTGTTCTGAGTATGAACAACTCAACAATAGGTGGTCCACATTTTAATTTTCTCTTCTTACAGAGAATACATCACCCCAGTCCCTGTATTCCAAGGGTGGATATTTTGTCCTCGGTGAGGATTCTTTTTTGAACTACCAGCTAAGAAAAAACACCTGCCTTTGGGAGGCAGTGTTTCCCCCATGTGAGTTTGTTAGGCCGGTTTTGTCTGGCTTCTACCATTTCTTTGATTCTGTATCCAAATTTGACTATATATGATCTAGTAGTCAAACCACACCACCTTATAGTATCTTCCTGGTTGGATGGGCAGAAGGTTCTATCTTTGATAATTGTAGATAGAGCATCCTTCTAATCTTGTGGAGAATTTAGATCCTATAGGGAGTGTCATTCCCATTTTTGGATTCCATATTTTCATTGTGATCTACCATAATTGCATATCTTATCCCCCCGAACCCGAATCGACTCTACTTTGATTTGCTCCAAGTTAGGTTGTGTTACCAGTTTTTGTTCTAGGAGTCCATCTAGAAGGATTTTGATTTCCCATTTCTTACTTCCCAAGTTGAATTCTTGGTGATGATTTTTTTGCACTCCAGCAAATAGTTCTATATTGTTGAACCTCTCGGGGGGTCTGTCATTGTTAAGATTCGACATGAGGAGCCTGAGTCCAAGTATTTTCTTCTCAGTATTTTCACTCATTTCTACTCTCCTTTCACATACATGTCCCACACCATCTTTTCCCCATATCCATGTTCATCAACTTTATTTGTTTTATTCCTACTCCCCCTGCTACCTTGGGTGTGCATACCTTCTCCTAGGCCACTAGTGGAAGCTTCTGCTGCTCTCCTGTTCCACTCTAAAAGAATTTTATGAAGATTTGGCTAAGTTTTTCTTCAACCGCTACTGGGATCTTCAGGAATTCCATTGAATATACTAGAATGGATGATAGTATTGCTTTCACCATCATTAGCCTTCCTACTGATGACAACCACTTCCCTTTCCAAGTTCCCATTTTATTCTTGTAGTTGTTTGCTAGGTTCTCCTAGTAACATTTTTTGTTGATGCCAACAAAGAGAGGTGATCCCAGGAACCTACCTGGAAATTTTGCCACTCTCAATCCTAGGATCCTTGCCAGCTCCCTCTGCAAAGTAGGTTGAGTGTTGAGAAAGAAAATCGTTGGCTTGTGCCAGTTGATGCTCTGTCCTAAGGCTAGGCAATACTCATCCAAGAAAGTTTTGATAGTATCCACTTCTTTTCTACTTGTTGTGCCAAATAGCATTGTATCATCTCCAAATTTTTGGTGGGTTGTTTCCAAACCATTTCCTACTAGAACTCCCTTCCATTCTCTTGCCTACCTCGGTGCACTAGTTCCCCTACCCATAGCCTCCACCATGATGATGAACGGAAAGGGAGATAGGGGGTCCCCTTGACTAATACCTCTTGAGGATGTAAAAAAACCTTGAGATGTCCCATTTACTAGGATAAAGAAATTGGAAGTTGATATGCAACTACTAACCCAACTTATCCATTCCTCCATGAATTCAAACTTCCTAAGCACCTCTACTAGGAATTGTCTATCCACTAGATCATACGCTTTGAGGATATCTAACTTGAGAATCATACACAACTCCCCTGCCTTTCTAGTTGAATGAAGGGTTTCATGAGTTGTGATGATGCATTCAAAAATTGACCTTCCTGAGGCAAAGCCACTCTATTCCTATGAAATTATCTGGCTTAGAACACCCTTCAATCTATTGGCTATGATCTTGGTTATTACTTTATAGACTGTGTTCCATAATGTAATATGTCAAAAATCCCCCATTACCTGAGGGTCCTTGTTCTTAGGGATTAGGTCCAAAAAGTTATGACTTGTTACACCCAACATGGTCATCTTTTTCCTTGATTCTTTCGCTACCAGAATCAGATCCTCCCCAAAATTTCCCAGAATTAAAAAAAAAACAATTGGGAATCCATCTAGGCCTGGGGACTTATCAGAGTTTAGCTGGAATGTTGCTTTCTTCACCTCTTCCATACTTATTTTATGATATAGTACTTTGTTTTGATCTTCTCCTATTACTACTAGAATAGAGCTTAGGAGTTTGTCCCGAGCATTTCTATTATCCAAAGATGGTCTATTTAGGATTGACTAAAAGTAATTCACCGCTTCCTCATTGACCTCATCCATTGATTGGTTTTTTGTTCCATTTTCCCTTCTATTTTTTGTGAATTTTTTTTTCTTCTATTGATTATTGTCATTCTATGGAAGTACTTTGTGTTTCTGTCTCCTTCCTTTATCCATGTTTCCCTCGATTTTTGCTTCTAGAAACACTCCTATTTTTTTAGAATTTCTGCCAATTCTTCTTTTAGTGCTTTTTCTACTTCAAAATCATCACCATCTATACCATTTGCTATGATGTGTTCATTGATCATAGCTAGCTCTTTTTCTACTCTCTCTTTCTCCTAAAAGATGTTTTTAAAGTGCTCCTTGTTTCACTCCTTCAGTTTTTTTTTCACATGATTAAGTTTTTTCCTCATCTTGTATAGTTGGGAATGATTCTCGATTCTCAACTCCTACCACCATTCAACAATTATATCAGGGATTCTTTCATCCTTGAGCTACATGTTTTCAAATTTGAATAGATTGCCTTTTGGGGATGTATCTGGTTGGATGAAGAGATGGACTGGGAGATGGTCTAATCCAATATATGGCAGTGTGGTGGCTTCTTGTATTTAACTTTCTCCCCAAAATCCCCAAATAGGAAAAATATGTCTAGCCTCTCTACTATACCAATGAAGCCTTTCCTCCTATTAGTCCACATGAAGGTCCCATTCTTTGTTTGTATTTCCAACAATTGATTAGTGTCCACAAATTATTGGAAGTCATGTTGAGTTCTAGTGGATGTACCTACTCCACCCCTCTTTTCTCCATAGTTTAGAGTGGCATTGAAATCACCAGCTATAATTTATTTCTCCCCCCTAAGTTTTTCTATGGATGTGGATAATTGTTTCCATAGATTTCTCTTTTCTGCTACAGCTATAGGCCCATAGATATTTATTATTGTGAGTTGTTGATTCTTTTGGAGCAATTTGCATTTTATTTCCATCCAGATCTTGTTCTCCTTTATCACTACTCTTGATACTGCTAGTAGGCTCCAAAGGACACATGTTCCCCCTAAGGCTCCCTCAACTCCCACAAAGTACCCCTTCCACTACCTCCACTAGTTGAGTTTGTTTTTTCTTTCTTCTATATCCCACTTTGTTTCTTGTAGCAATAAAATGTTTGCTTTTGATTGGTCAATTTGGCGCTTGACCAGATGCCATTTGTTAGGGGAATTTATACCCCTAACATTTTATGTTATGACCTTCATTGTGGTTGGGGAAGGATAATATCCTTTACTATTCTCAATTTGATTTGTTCGATTACATTTATTGCTATCTCCAATTTGGCCTTGTTTATCTTAGGCCCCCTATTTCCTTTACTCTTAATGTTGGGCTTCTTTATTTATGACTAGCTTTGTTCAAGAGTTCTCTTTTCCATGATCTCCCCTTCTTCTTCCTCCTCTTGTTCCTCCTCATCTAATTCCAAATCTGCATCACTTTCCATGTCATCCACTTGCAGTTCTTTTTCCACTTCTCCATCCTTAGCTTGTAATGTTTTTCCCATGAAGTCTTCTTCTTCTTTCTCCTTCTCTATTTCTCCAGGTCTTTCCAATTGATTATGGCATTCCTTATCCTTTCATTCTCCTCTCTTGGGCTATTCATTTCATTTGAGATCTCCTCTAGCTGTATGGTTATGTCTTTTTGTAGTTCTTTAGTTTTTTCTAGTAGAGGACTCAAATATTTCTCTACCTGAGATGCCACACTAACATCATATAGTATTCTTTGGCACAGGTATATCCTTTCTTCCCAAAAAAATTCACTCAACTTTCTCTTTTTGGATCCTATGCCAAATGTTTGCCCTATGTGGCCTTTGTCTGGGGCAGGGGTGTTCCCTAGGAGATTTTCCTTTTCCATCATCTCTTTTATTTGGTTGTTTTCATCTCCATGGGGGCTATCCTTCTTTTCACTAGCCATATCTTGGGAGCATCCTTCCCATATAGCCTCCCTAAATAAGCATCTCCTAATTTGAAGTCCTTCGCATTTAGCAACTTTTTGGTTCTAGCTTCCAAACTCAAATAGTATTTCTATATTTTTGTATATCCTTAATACAATTTCCACCAGTATGTTGGCTTCAGCTTCCTTCTTCCCATTAATGAAATCTACATATACTCTCAGGCATACCCCTAGGGCATCTCCAATCTTTGTCATAGCTTCCACACTCCAATATTCAGATAGGAGATCAACCAGTTTTATCCATGTGGGGATTTGTTTAATTGTGTATTTCCATGGGTCAAAATTAGATTTCCAATTTTTATAGTGAAAGCTATATCCTTTGAAAAACATAGGTTTTCCATATACAATCCCCTATTTTAAATTCATGTTAATGTATTCTATCAGAAAAAAGGAGTTTGATAGTTGTTGAACACTTACCCTATCCTTGAATTTTTTTTGCCACCACTCCATGATTTCTTCTTTTTGCACCCTAGGCTGCACAATTTTTCAAATAGGGCTCGGTCCTTCAGCCTTTGAACCCTTGATTTAATTGTTTCAGTTGGCATTGAAAACAACTTGCTTCCCCATGGCCTAAGATTTTCATTTTCTTTCCTTCATTTTCCTTTCCTTTGAAATTTTTAATTCCCCATTCTTCTATTACCTTGATTATAGGATTGATTGGAATTATTTGCTCACTTTTCCTTGCTCCAATTAGTGCTTTGTTGCGCTCCCCACATTGACCAAGGTTTATCTTTCCCTGCTCTGCTTGTTGGGGTCTTTGCTCTTGGATCACCGTTGTCAATGGCCCCTTTCCTTTGCTCATTTTGTGGCCACCTCTAACCGATCAGATCCATCACATGTTTCTTTTGGCCTACTTCTTCAATGTTCTTACTTTTCCCTATCTAGGGGCTATTGGTTCTTTTTTGCCTTCTTTCGTCTTTGATTCTCCAATTCATCAATGTCTCAACCCCAGGGCTTCTCTTTTTCCTAAACCACCCATGCTTGCAATTTGGAAGGATATCTCAAGCACTCCCCCTTTCTCCATTCTTATTCCTTCTTCATGTTTCTCTACAGGCTTTGACTTCCTCCACCCCATCTGGTTTTGAGGATGCTCATTCCAGTCATCCCACTAGAGTAATTTGGGTGGCACTTACCCACCCAAACACCATTGATGAAAACCCATTGGGGGATATGCGTGTTCTCTTTCTCCCTTCTTTCCCCAACCGCACCCTTCTTTGATCAATCGTCTTCTTCATAGTCTCCTCAGCGTCTCCTACTTTGCTTACTTTCGATTTTTCACTCCTTTGTGCCTTCTTGTGCCATCCTAAGTTTTATAGAGAGCATTAGATTTTTGTTAAAATGGTGTTTATATATTTGTGCGGTACATCTAATTTTTATTCGATTTATCATGGTACTAATGATGTGGTTAATTCATTAGACATACAAGGTTTTGTTGATGTAGATTGGGCAAGTAACTTGGATAGTTGAAGGTCCACTAGTGGCTATTTTTTTACTTTATTTGGAGGTGCAGTGAGTTGGATGAGTAAAATACAACCTACGATTTCATTGTCCACCATTGAAGTAGAGTATATGGTTGGTACACATGCCTCTAAGGAGGCAGTTTTGTTACAAAGACTTGGTAAAGGCATTGGCTTTGATTGTAGGACAATGAGGATTGGATGTGATAGTCAAAGTGCCATATGTTTGGCCAAAAATCATATGTATCATGCTCTTACTAAGCATGTTGATGTTCAATATCACTTTTTTGGATAGGTGACAATATAATTGTTATCATAAGTTGATATTATGTGTCTCCATTTTCTTTGGAAAGTGTTCTAGAGGACATGAGAAGAAAACCATTTATTATTTATTTTCTTATGATAAATTGTAATTACACTCATAGAGGTGGGCCCACTATGGTGACGGTTACAAAGTATTCCAAGAGAATATTCTATTTAGGCATCCACTTTCTGGGTGGGGACCACCAAGAAATTTATGTTCTTGCATGTTGATTTGCATGATTTATATTTTATCTTGGGTTCGGCGCCTGAGTTTGCATGTTCTAGGTATGAGTCTTCGAAGAGTAATGGAGCACTCGATTTGACCAATTGTGATTGGCTATGGGTTGGGTGCCCATGTGAAGGCCATGTGACCATTTAATATTTTTCACTATGTTTATGGGTTGTTCACTAAGAGGGGTATGGGTTTTTCCAAGTGGTTTATGCTTGTTGTTTTAGGATACCATAGTGGTATTCTCTTCCACAAATCTCTATATATTGGAGCCTTGAGTTAATGGTTTTATAAGTTTGTTTGTAGGTTGTCAAAGCAACAAAGTGGTGCATAAATTCAAAAAGGATTGTTTAATTTATGTGTACTTCATTTGAAGATTAATAAAAGAATTGCATCTCTTTGGGTGTGAAGTTTTTCTCGTGGGTTTCTCCATATATATCGTGTGTCACTTGTGGTTCTCAACTTATGGTATTGTTGTTTTTATTTCATTATTGGATATGTTAATCACATAATCACATCATTGGTTATCTTGAATACATAATTTCATATTTTTAATCATATTATTAAGTTCATATTGTTGTGAGTTTCACCTTGATATCCAACATTCCTAAACTAAAGAAATAAGTTCAAGATAAGGATGTGAGTAAGGCACGATATAGTAGTTAGATGAAGTGAAGGGAATTTCAATAAGAGAAGATTTGTAAGGGAGATGATCCTCATCATTTCTTGGGAAATACTCGTCAAAGGAAACAAAATCTAATTCATAGAGGTATATGAGCCTTTTGGAGAGGAAGGATTTATAATTATAAGAAGAAAAGCATCAATAGTATGATGGAAAGTGGATCAAACCTTACATTCTTGTGACAAACCCATTTCCCAAAGTTTATACTAATTAGAAGGGGATGATAAAAAAGGTGGTAAAAGAGGGAAGTGTAGAAAAACTAGAATCAATGGGGGGTAATATGGAAGGAAATAAATATAAGAGTGTTCAAATCATGAGGATAGGTTCTAAGAAAATTATTCAAGTTTAAATAGAGCATAAAACATCCATTATGAGGTCAAGGGAGTAATAGGATGGAGACATATCTAAGAAAGTGATTATAAGGCCCATGATATAGAGATGAAAGTAAAATAGTTAGAAAAAAGTGGGAGAATTAAATTATGCATGAAGAGAAGTAAGAGGAATGGGATAATCCATGGGGAATGAAAGGAAAATTAAAGGGAGTGAGTGAAATTGAAAGTGTGAGATTTATGAAAAGTGGAGTTTCAAGAAAGAAGAGAGAGAAGGGGAACTTGATGAAGGAATATGTGATAAGATGAGTTAGAGGGATAGGTAAAGTGGAAGATGGCTTAGGAAATAATTTCCAATAAAAGGAAATGTGAATAATAGGGAATTGGGTTGAAGGAGGAGTTTAATTATTGTGGGAGTGTGGGAACTTGATGGGATACAATTGGAAGTTGATGTGACACTATAGGGTCAATGTGAAATGTCATAGTCTTAAGGAGAATCAAAAAAAGTGGAGGGGCAATATAATTTAAGGTACACTTGAAGTCCTAATTCAACTAAGTTTAGCCATGGGAGCTTTTGAAATTTATAGGTTGCATTTACATTTTGTTTTAACTTTGATTTCATGTTTTTTATTTTTTCATTTTAAACAAAGCCTAGGTAAGATGAAAAAACATTCACATAAATGACATATACTAGTCAAGTGGGAGTGTTTGGTATATAAACTCACCAATATACTAATCTTATTCATAAATAGTGTTGGTCTAATATTTCAAAGCACCAACTATGGAGGATTAGGACCATACCCATAGCCCACTATCCCATCTCTATGGTATGGAGTGAGTAACTTCCTAGGGATAACTACTTACAAATGCATCATATTTTACAAATGGTTGATGAGTTCCTATTTAAAGTTTAAATAAAGCTCAAGTGAGGGAGTCCTTTATATAATTTTTAGTACATGTGCCCAAATATATGATAGTGTGCTTAAAACACAAAAGTGCTTAGCTAAAAATGATAGATCCTCCCTAGAATTCATATATCCCACTAGAACATGGCTTTTGGCTAGCACTTAGTGATAAAATCTTGTCACTAAACCCCTATGAAAGAGAAAAAAAATCACATAATTTATTATTTCTAATATTGCCTTAGAATGTGAATAAAGAGCATATGTTGATGGATGTGGGAAACAAAAGTGACTAAATAGATATAAATTAATTATAAAACTTTAAAGTAAATTTAAATTTAATTATAATTTCAAATTTTAAAAAAAATTAAGAAAGTGTAAATAAATAAAGAATATTGTAATTGTTGCAAATATTTACTATTCAATTATAATCTAAAATCACTAATATAGATAAGTAATTGTTGTAATTATCAAGTAAAAATACTTCCATGGCTAGAGAAGCATATGTAGATTCATCATAATCATCAAGTAAAATTTATTTACTAAACTAGCTCGCAGTGTCATCATGTAATGAATTAGAAGATATTGGTATAGGTAAAGAAAGCTTGAAATGTAAAATATTGGTCATAATGAATCACAATATGATATATGAAAAGATATATATGTCATCCAAAAATCATGGATCTACAATGGATGTAGGGGTCTCATGATGTGCAAAAGGAATATTCATCACGAGGTGTAAAAATATCATGAATAGGTAAAGGAGGTAGAACCACACCATCTATATTAATTATACAAAGTATATCATAAGGTAAAACCTCACTAAGCATGTAATCATCACTATCACTATATGTAGGATCATCATTAAGTTCATACATAAATGAAATAACTATACCTAATAGGAAAGAATGGTCACTATCTAATTCCATAAAGAAAGGAAAATATCCATCTATAAAAAGGAAATGGGCACTTTAAATCCCATTATAAAATTTTGTCGTCTGTATTTAATAATAATTTAATGTTGTCAAAATCATTAGATGACATTTAGATGTCAGTTGAGGTTCAAGAGGAAAAATTAATGTATTAGATAGTATAATTGGTGGCGATACAGTGTACTTGTATACCTTATGTGATCATCATAATCATCATATAAAATTAGACATACAAGTGATGGCATGCAGGCTCATCATAATCATCATCTAAAATTAGACCTACAAGTGATGACATGTAGATTCATCATAATCATGTAAAATTTGTTAGTAACTTGGATCATAGTGTCATCATATAATGAATTAGAATATATTTGTAACAAATCACAATCATCTACATGAAGAGAGAAAAACATATCATCATATGTTATAGAATTATAATGAGACACATGCATTAGTAAATAAAACATATGAGGTGTAGAATATTAGTCATCATGTTTATGAAAACATGGTGTATGAAAAAAGATGTGTAATCTAAAAAACATGGCTCTATGGATGTATGGGTATCATGACATGTGGAAATATTATTGTCATGTGGTGTAACAATGTCATGAACATATAAAGGAGGTAGAAATACATCATTTATATCCATTATATAGGACATATTGAAAAAGGTAAAACCTCACTAAGTATATAATCAGATCACTATCACAATCCATGGGATCATCATTAAGCTCATAAATGTTGAATGATATCAAATAAAGTTGGATTTTTTAGATGTGGAAGAGGTTCAAGAGGTAGAAGTAATGCATTACATGGTATAATTGGTGGTGGTATTTTCAAAGTGTACTTGTAAACCTTATCTGATTATTATAATCATCATGTAAAATTAGACCTACAAGTGATATGTAGATTCACCATGATCATCATGTAAAATTTCTTTAGTAAATTGGATCATAGTATCATCATGTAATGAATTAGAAGATAGGTGTAGCAACATCACAATCATCCACATGAAGAGACAAAAATAAATCACAAGGTATAACATTATCATGGAATGTATGAGTAAAGAAAACATGAGACGTAAAATATTGATTACCATGAATCATGACATGATGTATAAAAAGAGAATTCAAATATTAAAAATATGGCTCTATGGATGAGGGGTATCATGTTATTTAGAATAAAATACCATCATAAGGTGTAACAATGTCATGAGAAGAATCTAAAATATATGCATGTATATATACCAATTTAAGTGACCTACAAGAAGTCCAATGGGAATATTATACAAGGTTGGAGGGTGGAATGAAGCATATATATTAGTGTGTGTACCCAAACCTAAATCAAAACATAATAAGTACATACATGCAAACAAAATATGTTAGAGTAATAAGTTATTATACTTAATTAATTATATCATACTAGTTAATTAATTAAGTCACTTATTCCTTTAGTTACTTAAGCTAAACTTAGGCACATTAATAATTGATTAATTATTAAGTGTGCACACTAGGGTTTCATTTAGGGTTTCCCTTTTAGGGTTTCTTGATCTCCTTCATAAGGATTGATCTATTTGTAATAATTGATTCTCAATAATGCATTTTTACTTTGAGGTTTACAAAATATCTTCTTTGGTTTTGCATGTCTTTTGCATGTGACAGGTGATTGCATGTAAATGATCTTGGTTTCTAACATGGTATCAGAGCTCCAGACCTGCAGCTGCATGTTCGTGATCTGAAGATATGGCTTTTTAGTGAGTTTCAAGTGCAAGGATTTCCATAGGCATCTTTTTTGCAAGATCTAGGATAGCCAATTTTTTGGGAAACTTTGGGTTGAAACAGACGTCGCCATCGCGTTCGCAGCACCCCAAAACCCTAGAAACGCCTATCAAATCGTCCATTTTGGAGCAGTTGGTATATGAGGCAAAAATATTTTGTCAGGGAGGCCATATGGCCTCCCCGACACGCGTTATGAGGCTCGAAAATTTTTAAAAAATATTTTAAAAAATGAGTTTATTGGTTTGCGGGTTGGCGCCTCCAGTTTTGTAGAAACCCGCCATCGAGCGGCCACCACCGCCAGTGGCTCCCCCATTCGGTCGTCGGCCAGTCCACCCTCGCGGACCCCTCTGCGCTCTACCTCAGTCATATGGAGGACTAGGGGCTCTTCGCCAGCCCCTGAGGGCTTCCCACCCGCAGCCACCGGTCATATGGGGGACCAGGCCCCTCGCGCCCAACCCTCGGCCAACTCCAGCCCCCGCCCCGGTCACATGGATGACCAGGGGCCGAATTTTTTTCTACAGGGGACCAGATTTTTGCGGTGACGACTAGATGGCCATCAAATTTATGCTCAGTAAGTGCTAACGTCAACGGTCGTACGACCTCTTTGCCCCTCCTAACCCTGATTTGCCCTAAAGGAGCAGGTGTTTTTCTTTTTGGCATAACCTGGGCATATGGTATCGAAATCGGGCAAACGAGATATAGCCGAAAAGCTGGTTCCGAGCACTTTCTTGTGGTCTAGTTTATTTTACAATATTTTTTTTTTTTATCTACATTTATTTCTGTTTGAAGTCATATTTTTATTTTATGCTTTTGAGCTCATAACTTTTTGCCACGATCTCCGATTTTCGCTATCTTTGCGGCATTGGAAAGGTATTGAGGAGATCTATGTTGTTGTCGATACACTTTTTTCTTTATCTATCCTAGGTTTATCATTAATCCAGATTTGGCCCAATGGGTGTTTTTGAGATTACTTTGATGTTTTGGCAGTTGGGAGAGTGCAACTTGCATCTTTGCACTGCATTTCAGTATCACATTCATTCAATAATTGACTGTTGCTTCATAGATTCTAGGGTTGTTCCCGTTTGGAGTTTTCGAGTGTTTTGTGGCATCGGGTCTACTGTTGCATCATTATGATTCCAATATGGTTTCTTGTAGATAGAAGTATCTTTCCTTGCTTACCAAATTCTGGTTCCAGTGTTACTCTACAGTGTTCTTCCAATGCTTCTTTGCAACATTTCATCTCATTGTAGGGGAGTTTTGTCCCACTGATTTTTCCTTCTCTACCTCTTTCTTGCATTTGTAAATGGGTACCTGATTAGGCCTAGTTGTCGAGACCCATATTTGCTTTCATGCATCTTCTTCTAGTGTTTTAGCTTCTTCCTAAGTTCATCTTAAGGGGGGGTGTTAGAGTAATAAGTTATTATACTTAATTAATTATATCATATTGGTTAAATAATTAAGTCACTTATTCCTTTAGTTACTTAAGCTAAACTTAGGCACATTAATAATTGATTAATTATTAAGTGTGCACACTAGGGTTTCATTTAGGGTTTCCCTTTTAGGGTTTCTTGATCTCCTTCATAAGGATTGATCTCTTTGTAATAATTGATTCTCAATAATGCATTTTTACTTTGAGGTTTACAGAACATGTTCTTTGGTTCTGCATGTCTTTTGCATGTGGCAGGTGATTGCATGCAGGTGATCTTGGTTTCTAACAAAATAAATCTAAGCCCTAGGAAATCATAAAATAAAAATACAAATTACAATTATATCAGTCTAAAATAAATAAATAAATCTATTACATTTCTTAAAAATGAATCTATTATATTTTTACTTAGAAATTAAAGGGTTTCTACCAAAAATTGCTCATATACTTTTTTTCACTATCTTGTCAAAAAAGAAATTTGTGAAGTCTCAATTGAAACCTTTTCGACTAGTAATTTGGTTCAACCAAAACTTGTGTGACACCATATATGGCAAACGACACTCCCTTCCCAAGTTAATTATTTGTAAAAAAAATTTACTCGACCTAAATATTTCTTCGATCAGACTATATATATTTTTTAAAGTCCAAAAATATATTTTTGTAGAGCAAGAAGTATAGAAACTAAATATATATTTAGATTAGCTTTCTTGTATTTTTTAAAAAAAGTTATTATAAGTAGGTTATTATAATCAAACATGAGACTAATTAGAAATTAAAAAATATATATTAAAATAAATTTTAAAATGTACAATGCACTAGAAGAGAGAATCTTCTCTAAGAGGGTTTTTTTAAATGGTAAAAAGTTCAAACAAAAGTTGATGTCCCAAGAAAACTATGACATTTTCATTAAGTTTGACTTTTAAAAATTTAAAAAAAAAAATCATTGAAAATCATTGTGTTTTGTGCAATATATTTTCAAGTTATCTATGTAGATTAAAAAAGTAGAGATTTTGTTTTAGCAATGTTCCATTGATCTCACTTTTCTCAAAAAATAGCAATTAAAATTCTTCTATTAAATTTATAAAAAAATATATCCAACTAATTTTATTTTTTTAAGTTAATTATAAACATAAACTATTTATCAAGAGCTCTACATTTCATTTGTTTATATCATTTTAAAATTCAAAACATAAACAACAATTTTAGGTGGCCCAAGTTGAAAATTTGTAATTGTGTTGACCATTTCCTTTATAAAAATATGACACAGTTTTCAACTTTTACCAAGAAAGCAACATATTTTTTGTTGACATATGTAAATTGGTCAAGGATCCTCTTGCAATCTAGTCATTTTTGTATTTAGAAAGGGGAATAAGAAATGTTGATTGAAATAAAGGTTGTATTTGATTGGATTCTTGCATATCTAAGATTTAGCATCTTGCATTGTTGTATTATTATAAAAATTATCATTACATAGTTACAAAATTTTCTTTGTTGCATTTTTTCATAAAAGTGATTTTTTTGCATCATTGTCTTTTTTATCTTTCTTGAAAATCTCATCTAGATGGTCAACTATTTAGGGACAATTTGCACATTAGATTACATGTCATCAAACTTGCGTTCATATTAAAACTTCATTTTATAAATTCAGAAAAAATAGTGATGGTTGTCATTTACTTTGCAAATTTATGCAAGTGACATTGATTTATTTTATTTCTCTTAGCTTAACATTGTAGTTTTGATAAAGTATTAAAAATTGAAACAAATTATTAAATAAATTGAAATAAGTATCTTTGCACACATCATACACCTATGCAAAACTTAGGAAACTTCCTTGCTTTTGGAAAATGGTGTGTTTTAGGCATGGATGGACGTAGACAAGAAGTTGTGACAATTGATATTTCCCTTTACCGTATTCCCTCCTCTCATCATCAACCAAATAAACACTATCAATACTTCAATCAAAGCCTTGAAGGAATAATGAGTGACAAGAAACCATGCTAGGAGATGGAAATTGATTTCATCTCTCCCTCGACCTACAACAATCATGACAATAATAATCCTCGTTCATGGATTGGTTCTTATTAGTCATTTTAAGGCTTGCTCTAGCCAAACCTTAAGAAATTGTGTGTCCATAGTTTTCCATCAACACAATTGCTAATTGAGACATGATATGTGATCTACTTTTAAAAATTGGATCATATCATGTTTAGTAGCAAACTAGACCAATTAATGTAGTATAGTCCAATCAGATGCAACCGAGTCCTCTATTCATGCAAATATTGGTCTCTCTCACCTCTATCTTCTCTAGATGTTTTTGAATTTGTTCATTGTAATAAACATAGCACGACTCACTTTAAGTTGAAGGGGAGATTCTATGACTTGTTTTGATAGCAATTAAGCCTTTATAGAAGAAATGTTGTCATAAGATCAAGTACACAAATGTGAATATAAAGTATAGTGAACTAATGAATTGGTGAGATGCTTAAATTTTGTACAATTTAACTTTAGATGTTCTTAAATCTAATGCATTTTAATTGATACCTTGATCTCTCTTAATTTTTAAATGAATTCAAACAACATATAAAATATACTTAAATACATATTTGTAGTTGCTAATTTGACTTATATGATGCATAAATTAAAGTGACAACTACTACTTTCTAGAAAGATTGATTCTTGACAAGTTAATCTAAATTGACCAAATATCATAAAATTAACTTGTAACTATTAAATTAAAATCTATTTATATACCAAATATAACATGTGCATAAAACAACCTAAAATTTTGTATCATCGAAGAAACCCACAAAAGAGATTTTCATGATGAGGGAAGATGTAATCCCTTGATTTTGTGGATAAATGTCAAATTCGTGGGTCCTACAAATTGAATAAACTGTTTTCTTCAACAAGAAGCTTTCGGTACACATGAGAAGAAGGCAACACATTTTTTATTATAAAATCGAAGAATCATTGTTTGAGGAAAGAATATTGGAATTTGAAAGGACCTTCACAACTACCATTATTAAAAAATCATAGATAAAATGAGGACAGGGAGACCCATTTGCTGACCATCAATGACAATATATTTTTAAAATTTTATTTGGCAATGAACAAAATTTATTTTGAAGATTTGTAATTATATTAATAAATAAATTTTATATAGTATAATTATTTTTTTTGGTAAATTCTACATTTTTAAGGGCTACCTAGTTTTATCTCACTTCCCGGAGTTTTAATTTTATTGTAACAAAACTTTTAAATTAGGTATAAAAGTGAATAAATTTTCTTACATATTAATTTAGGCAATTAATAAGAACAAGGAGTATAAATTAATATAAAATATAGTTGGTAATTGAAAGCCTAGAATATGTCATTTGCAAAATGAATCATACAAGTAGTGTAAGTATAAGTGTAAAGAAAGTATTATCTAACTATATAGTTAGAGATGGTATTGGTGAACAATTGATATGGATAATAGAATGGTTGTGTAACTTTTAATGGTCTAGTAACACGTGTAAGTGTAAAGAGTGTCAAGGATAATTTGATGTCCCCAATGTGACATTCAAAAGTATGGACACATAAAGGTTAATAAGGTAGGAAACTTTAGTAGGTATAGAATTGACAATATGAGCAAGGGCCCAAAATAAGGCATAAAGCCATGATAAGGGGCAAGGGCCCATAAGTGGGTATAATAATGGATTTATGGGGCAATTTTTCAACGTATAGTAATGGTGGGCACAATGTGGGGAAGAGGGAAGTACGATACTGTCAAATAGAAATAGAAAGGGAGAATTTAGGGGGTCTTATGGAGGGGGCTTTCTAAAAAAATTCAAGGTGTTGAATTTTTTTAGGATTATTTTAAATTGAATGGTTCCATGAATTTTGTAGTATAGTTTAAGCTTAAAATTTTAACCTCCTTAATTTATGGATGTGGTGGTATCATGATTTTTATTATTTTACCTATTCAATTCATGGAGTAAATAAATATAAAATTAAATTAAAAATAATTGGTGGGAATTCTAAAACTTCATTTGATTGACAAGTGGCAAAAAAAACTTAAGCTGGTGGCGCAATTTTTAGCCCCACCCCTTTTGCACCTGCTTAAATTTTTGAACTAACAAGTAGGGGTTGATATTTGTGAGGAAAATACTATAATTAATCTTGTAACATTTTTTTCGCTTCATAAGACCCTGCTCCTTCAAAATAGATCTTACAGCGCTCTGTGGGACCCCAACCTTAGTGTAGTGCCTTCAATTGAAATACGTATCTAAGAAGATGTGACATTAAAAAAATGAAGACATAATGCTCTCCAAATGTAGATGTTAAAGATGTGGTAGTAAAATCATACTATGTTTAAAAAACTAGGGGAGTGGAGGAAGACATGATGCCCTCTAATATAAAAGTATGGAAAGTAAGCTCAATTTGACATAAAGAAAATCATGATATTTTTCCAAAGTATAAATGACTTAAAAAATAAGACATGTCAATGTAGGATCAAAGTAAAAGCAAAGAGGCTAAAAAAAAATGTAACAATAATAAATACAAATTTTATTGTATAAAGATAATAGACTACTTACAAGAAAATATATACCTGAAAAGATATACAAAATACACTAATTTCATTGATAAAAATGCTGCAGCATAATGATACCCTCTCTACACACCTTTTTTATAAAGAGATGGTTCTGCTCTGCTCTACACTTCCTCATTCTACATAATATTTAAAACAAATATTAAAATATTACATATTCGGACGAATTGTTTTCTTATAGGCTTTACATAAATGAGCCAATCTTGTAGGGGAAAAAAGAGATTTACAATTAGAAAGAAAATGGTTTTCTTTAAATCTTGAGTTGAAAGAAAAGGACAATCAAATTTGTACTAATAATACAATTCAATTATCACAATTTTTCTTTATATTAAACAAAACAAGATTACAATTCAATCCAAAATGATTGGCGCCAGGCCTATCCATAGAAATTTAGCATAAAACCATAAGAGCAACAACTGGCAACTGAGAAAATCATCTGCCCACATCGTAATCAGAATCTTTATCATAACAATGGCTTGTTGAAGTAGTTGCAGATTCTACAGACTTAGGAGCGGAAGTCAATAGACCATCAGTTTCTCCTTCATCTGTAACACGAAAACCATGGGCATAATCTGGGCAACTCGTATCGTAAGAAGCCCAAATGATCTGATGAACTGGAAGAGGAGTTTGCCCTTCCAGTATTTGCAGTACTGTTCTAATGTCAAGCCTTTTTTCTGGTAGAGGATGAGCACAAAACAACCCCAATTTCAGCACTCTTTCCATTTCTTCCACATTGTACACGCCATCAAGATTTGGATCGGCTGCGTGCAAGATTTTTCCATTCTGATATAAATCCTTCACCCATTCAATCAAAACAATCTGTTCATTATCCTTGGACAAATCTATGGGCCTCCTGCCACATCCAACTTCCAGTAAAACAACCCCAAAACTGAATACATCGGAGCTTGGAGTAACTTTCCCTGTATTTGTGACCTCGGGAGCAATATAACCAACAGTCCCCACGATCCTAGTTGTCTCTGGGTTTTGCGTGTGGTCGTACAATCGAGCAAGCCCAAAATCTCCCAGCTTTGCATTGAGCTCTGAATCGAGCAACACATTGCTCGATTTCACATCTCTGTGAACAACCCTGCGATCCCATTGCTCATGAAGATATAACAACCCTGTAGCGATGCCCTTCAGAATCGCGTATCTTTGAGCCCAAGACAGTACTTCTTTCTTTGCCTTCGCGTCTGGGAATATCAATTTGTCCAGGCTTCCGTTTGGCATGTAGTCATAAACAATGAATAGCTGTTTCTTTTTCCTGCACCAGCCCCGTAATTGAACAAGATTTCTGTGCTGGAGACGACCCACGCTTGAGATTTCTGAGATAAATTCCTTCATTCCTTCAGTGGACTCCTTTGTGATGCATTTCACTGCAACTTCAAGACCGCTTGTAGGAAGAACGCCCTTGTAAACCCTTCCGAAACCCCCGCGGCCCAGCAGCTGCTCATTTTGGAAGCCATGTGTGGCAGTGTTTAGCACTTCGTAGGGAATTCTGTGAGGCCAATACTCTAGCTCCCATTCTTCAATCGATTCTTTCTCTCTTATTTCTTTCAGCTTACGAAGTGCAAAGAAAACGGCTATCAGGAGCAGAACCAGAGATGCTACAGTGACAGTTGCCTCAAAGCCTCTGGATTTCGTTATTCGATTTTCTCGGATGAATGAAGGGAGATCAAAGAGATCCAGCGGCGGTGCTTTTCCTGTTAAAAGTACAGGCCCAGATCAATAGACCAACACAGAATAAAAGGCAACCGTCTAATCCCATTAAAGCTTAAAATCACAGTGCAAGAGATGTAAATCATAAACCACTGATTATTTCATTCCATTATTTTTAACATTTGCAGTACACTAGATTTTATCATTTTCCCCCTTTTTGTGAACCTTTTTTAAATTCAGGGGAGAGTGGAGCCCTTTCAATGGTACAGCCCAAGCCCATTCCACAAAAAAAAGTTTGAATTTTTTTTTTTTTAAACTACAGAAATATGAAACTAAATTTAAAATCTACACTTTTTAGTTTTGCGGGAATGCACAAATCCTCATTTCAAAATCTATTGCAGTCCTGTGTTTCTATTTATATTTACAGCATCACCTTCCGTACTGAAGCTCCAGCCGAGAATGTAATGATTTTCAACTGCGTAAAACCCTGTAGAAGAAGAAAACCCCACATACACCTCTTCCTTCAAAACTGCAGAAAGATTTAAGTTAGTAACTGATATCAGAGGCTTGACAGGCTTCTCCATCCCAGCTACTGCAATAGACACATTCAGCTGGTCTTCAACATGGTCATAATCAATCCAGACTTGAAAATTCTTTCCACTTTTCAGACTCAAATTCTGAACATGATCTTCGTCAATCCAATAGCCTACCGGCTGTGATACGAAGGATGTAACGCCATTTAGATTAACTCCAGCATGATTGTCGTTTATATCTCCAAGTTCAGGGTTATAATTTGTATCAAATTCCACTGCAAAAAGATGGTTGGATGAGAGACCATTGGTTTTAGGTGTGGCGAGTCCCAGGTACTGTGAATCTTCAGTGCCCCCGATGGATTTACTGGGAGCCATGATGAAAGCTATCCCATGCCCTGCTAAACCCTTAGATGGAACCCCGATGGACATGACAAAGCTAGTGCTGAAGGACAACACTGAATTGTCCCTGTTTTTTATTGTGATTGGGGTGGGGTACAGAGCACGGGCCTTGGAACGCAGGGTTTGATTGGTTAGGGTGAGCACCCGCTCAGAGTGTATGGAAGCATCCTTGAGCAGTATTATACTTGACTCGTTGAATTCACCATAGGTGAAAGTCTGGGAGTAGGCAAAGTGTGAGGCAATTAATGGCCATAGTAGCAGTAAGGTAAAACAGGATCTTAGCTGCCAGAGGGTAGCCATTGTTTCTTCGAAGAAAACCAGTGCCCTGGGATTTTTAGTATAGTTCTTCCTCATTATCAAGAAAAAATAGCATGGGATGGGTTACTGGGCTGAGAAAGTCAAAGATGTAGGTAGCAGATCGGGTGCAGGGTGAAAAGGGGTTTCCAGGTTTGAATTTACTTCCCATGATACGATCAAGTTTACGCCTATAAAGAGCAGTAAATGTATGGTTTAGAAGAATGTAAGCTAAATAATAATAATAATAAATATAGGTTATTATATTGGAGGATCATTTTTATTCACAAGTTATTTATTGGGATAATTAATTGGAAAGAGAATAAAGAATCTTTGAATTATCTTGTAGATCTTGATCTACTAGGTATACTATCTCTTTTTGCAAGTCTCACCAACCATCATTAATAAAATAGAGAAACAAGAGTTCTCTTGATCCAAATTCTCGATATTAAGGTGAACCTTAATTAAGATTTAAGAAGAGTTGGTGGAGAATCCACTCATTGAGATGACTCATTGAAAGGAGAATCGAGAACCTCCAAACCATCTTACACATCCTTATTTGCAAATCATACTAACACCCTCTAGCAAGACAACAAAGACATAAGAGTTGTGTTTGACACAAATTTTGGGTACTAAGATGAGCCTTGCTAACATTCTATTGATTCAAAGTTTTAAAGTGGCAAAAAGGTCATTGCATAAAAAAAGGTGGAAAAGAATCATTCTATTGAAGAGCCACCTACTCAAATTAGTCATTGGAAGGAAAATAAAGAAAATCCAACCATCTTACAAGTCACAATTTGCAAGTCATATCATCCTTATTTGCAAGTCATGACACCACTCTCAACAAAATAACAAAGAATCATCTAACATGAAATTTTATTTGGACCAATTCAAAGCTATTAATGTGACAAAAAGCTAGAAAATTGAAATTGTGGCCTCTTGATGTTGTTCTAAAATGAGTTGAATGCACAACTAATAGCAAGAACGCAAAACCGCAACAAAAGCAATAAAAAAATTTAAAAGAATGCAAAAGAAATACCATATGAAAGAAATCTAACTAAACTAAAAAATATATAATTATTATCATATATAAACCCTTTATTAATAACATGATCTTAACGACATAGAAACCCAAAAATAATTAAATGACTAATCTTAAAACAAAACAAATGAAAGAATTGATCTCTTAGATGAGATTGAAATTGATATGCAAAATAAGAGCTAACAATTGCATAAAATGCTCAAAGACAACAACCTCCAAGCAAAAGGGATGTGTAATGTACATTTAATTATATAGAACAAAAGTATTTAACCCAAGGTTATGTTCTGCAAGTTCCACTGACTACCCAGATAAAACATAAAACACACATAAGCAAAATATCAAGTGGTTGAGTAAGTGGGGTATCAACATAGATAATTGCCCAAATAACATTAAAGCAATCAAAATGTACGTGCAACAAAAAGTTAAAGAAAGCATCTGGGCTAGGGAGTTATCAAGGAAAAGGGAGTATTACATCAAGCACTTTAATCCTTCATATGATCATACTCAAAAAACATATACAGGTGCATAAATAAAATGGAAAGTGAAAATGTTAATAGCTCAGCTAAGAACTAATTCGCACCAGCTAAGATGTGAAACCGGTAGATGGACGACACCTAAAGAAGATTGGGCTGATAGGATATGCAAGTTTTGTTTGTTAGGGCTTGTAAAGACAAAGTGGCATTTCATCATGGAATGTCCAGCCTACATGGATATTCAGGTCAATTATATCGATATTTTAAATGTGGACACTTTATATAACTTATTCGAAGAAAAGAGAATATCGACAAGTGTTGATTACTTGATAAAAATTCATAGTAGAAGATCCAAAATTCAGAAGGAAAGAGAGATCAAGTAATTGTTGGACCGTGTTTCTTGTTTGGATTGTTGTGGTGTTCCGTTTTGCTGCCGATCCGTGGGTCCCATAGACTATTTGACCTCGTGGACGTTTTTAAAAATCTTCATTCATTCATTCACAAGTACCAAACAAACAAACAAACAAATAAATATTTTTGGCTTAGGTAAGAACACTTATACTCGAAATGCTTATACGTCACCTCCTGCACTGAAAACAAAAATTGCTTTACTTAAATGCGTGGAAGTTCCATTGTACCCGCGAAGAAAGGCCATTTAAAGTGTTTCGGTGGGAAAGGAAAAGCTAGGCAGGACAGAGTGTTTTACTTAGTTCCGTAAATATTCGTTCCTATAAAAGGCGTGACGTTGAAATGTGAGAAAACTTGGTCCTTACACTAATGCGGGTGTTTTAAAACGCCCATCTACCTCATTCAATCGTCACGTCAATGCAATTATGTCATCACATCAAAGAAATGACAGGACAATAAACGTGTAGTTTCTCGATGGTGAAAAATGTGGAAACGGTTTGAAAATTTGTCCTTTGTGAAAACAACATTAAATTTTATTTTAGTTTAAAAATAGAAAAGTTACAATCATAAAATATGTAGATATTTTTAATGCTTTGGATTCCTATTCTTTATGATTAAATAATTAGCACTTGTATCTAAAGGAGGTTCAAGGATTACGCCCATAGAAAATTATATTGTATGTTAATATGTTAGAGATGCGTGTTTGTGCATGAGTGCGTATGGATGTCGCGTGCTATAAATTCTAGTTGTATGTGACTGGATTAAACAACTAGTATATATATCTTCAAGATAATCTATATAAAATACGTGGGAAGAATCGAGCCATTTATTTATTTTGATTAACAAACTTAAAATAAATAATAATAAAGCATTGTATGACTTGCTAGATGGAAAGAAACAAAAATTATTATAATTAAACAATGAAAATAAAATTTTATGATATTGTCCACTTTTTAAATAATTAAAAAAATCAATAAAAAATCATTGCTCATGAAAATAGAAAGTAGATTTTTGTTTTTCTTTAAGGGATTTGTTGACCACGTATATGTTGTGATGCCATTGTAGAGTTACCTCTATGGACATTTAATTAGTAATAAGTGTTAAATAATGAAATGAAATAAACTTAGACAAACCTACATTTTTTCCTTAAAGAAATTAAGTATTATCTAATTTTGAAATATTTGCATATAGATTTAAAACATAAAGCAATGCAAATGAAAAAGAAAGTTGTCAAATTGACAAAAAACATTGCAAATGGAAATAGAATGTTCCCATCCAACTGAAAAATCAATATTTATCTAGATTTTATGTGATAAGTGAGATTTTGGAGGCTTTCATTTGATATTTTAGAGGCTTTTACCATTAAATGGGAGTTGGTTTACTATTAAACAATAACTAAAACTTGTTTTTTAACGACTCAATAGTGGTTTGCAAGACTTGTTTCAGGTTCAAATCTCACACTATATGTAGCCTATCGGTTAATTATCAATTATTTAATTATTGATAATTTCATACTCTACTATTAATTAAATAATTTTATATTATTTAATCAATTCACTTTAATATTATTCATTTTTTATTAATTAAATAAATTATGTCCCTAATTATCTTTATTCTTCTAAATTAATTAATTAAATTATTATTGTATTAATTATACATTATCCCTTTCTTAAATTAAATAATTATTTTAATTATTTAATTAATTTCTCAACATTATCCATTCTTCATAAATAAATAAAATTATTTACTTTATTTATTAAATCCCATTTGCACATGTTTTAATAATTAATTAATTTAATTAATTATTAAATCTCGTGCATTTCTAACTCACCTCTTAACTGAGACTCGCTCTCAATCCACTAACTAGTTAATCAATTTTAGTCCACTCACTCATCAATTCAGTTCACTCCCACTCAATCTGAGTTAATGAATCAACCAATTCCTCATGCAATTAGTTAACTAATTCATGCAAATAGTTAATAGAAATCATGCAACCAGTTGTAGCTAGTTAATTGATCAATCAATTCCTCTCATTGATTCTCCACCATCGATCTCTTTAGTTCTTATGTTGATCTTGACCATCCATCCAAATTAGCCTTTTCTATAAAATCAACCTTCACCTTCATTTGAAGGTTAGCCACGAAAAACCACAAACCTTTGATATTTTGATATCATATTCATATTCATTTGAACTTAGTATAATTGTGCACACATAAATTTCAGAGCAAAGACAAAATTGAGAAGAACAATGGAGGTGATTTCAATGTTGACATAAGAAGGTATATGCTTTGATTATTCATTTTATTGATTTCTTATGTTTGATTGTGCTTCATTGATAGACTAGACTTGGATTGTTTGAATCTAATAGTTTGTGGTTGTTGTTTATTATTCTTGTTTTCCATGATTTTTGGTCGTACAATTGGAGAACTTGACCTGAACACTAACAAATTTTGTGAAAAATTATAAATCTTTGAAGTTACAAGTTCTACAATGCATCTATGAGTGCAAAGCGACGCATTCATTCAGTTATGTGATGCATCTATATGTTGTGTCACATATGTGGTAATTCTACAATGCATCTTTATTTTTGCAATGCATGTGTAGTTTTCTATGATGCATCTATTGAAATTAGCAATGCAATTGACCGTGTTTAAAAGATTTTCTTTTTTTGCTAATAATTGTTGTTTTTTTGGTTATGGCAGAGGTTTAAAAATTGATTATTTGAAACCCTAACATTACATAATTTATCATTTTTGGGTTCTTTGTTTTCTTCATTTTTGGTGTTTGCATGTTCTGTGATGCAACTATTTTTTCAAGAACTACAATCATTTCATGCACCGTAATCATCTTCTTGTGATGCATTTGTCTGATTTCTATACCACATTCATTTCTTGTGACGCATATAAGGGTTTTAGCACTGCAACTATTTCTATGATGTATCTGTCACAAATAATGACACATCTGCTTATGAATCAAAAAGGTATTAAATTTTCAAATTTTGTTTTTTCAAGGCAATTTTGATTTAGATAGATTAGGTGTTTTCTAGTTATTGATCTATATTTTTCGCTTTGTGGTGATCATTTGGGAAAAGGTATACTTTAAATTACTAATTAGTTTGATGCAGGTTCACTTCCCAAAGACTAAAATTGAAATTTTGTGTATTTTATTTTCTAGAGTAAATAACTTTGCATTTGGGCTTAAAAAGAACAATTATTTTTCATGTTTGATAGACTAGTGACATGTATGCTCTTCCCTCGTGCCTTGTTCAAACTTGGGAATCAGAAATGTCATTAGTTTGCAATCTATTATTTACTTGAGATGTGGTTGTTCCACATATCTTCTCCCCTCGTGACTCTTAAGAATGATCTTGGGGATCAAAAATAACACCATAATCATTTGTTTCAAGTATAGAGACTTTCCTGAGAGCCTTGTCACCCCAAGGTTTGATTTCAAGCATGTTTCTTGGAGGGCCATAAAGGGGGAGGAGCAAAATTTGTACCTTAAGGATAGCTAGCGTTGTTCGAGCCAAGCCTCGTGACCTTTGGCCCATAAAGAAACGTATAGGTGAGGAGAGCAGAGGAGACCCCTCCAATCTCCAACACTATCAGACAAGCTTTTTGTTCAAAGTAGACCCCCACTAAATACCTTTGTTAATTAGAAGCCTAAGAGCCATTCGGTCATAGCTTGGTTGTAGTGCGAGGTATGGTATCATGCTTGAAGCTACTCACCATGTAATCCCTTAAGTACAGAGATATAAATATTTGGGTTGGTTATTTATAGCCTCTAAGGGAGAGAAAGAAGGTGAGTCTGCTACCATATTGGGCATGTGTCACTGGACATATAACTATCCACTTTCATAAGAAAGGTGTGTCTATCCAATCTTATAGAGTATTAGCACTTCAGTGCAGTGGGCCTACATCAAGTTTACACTCCCATATAATTAATTAAGTTTTGCTTATCTTCAAAGTGTCTTCAATTTGTGTTATACCAATGAAACCATTGGCCTTTGGGCCTTAAGCATTATTTATCAAGAGTCAAGAGTCAAACAACTATTTCTATCTTTTGAGTGTTTTATGAGTGTATCTATTCAAAAATTAAAAAAATTCCAACACAAAAAACCACTTAGAACACTTGATTTTAGGAAAAAAGCTAAAGCAATGCATTTGCAAAATCAAAGTCACACATTTGTCATATTTTGTGTTGCATCTGTATCTTACTACATATTTACAAAATCAGAGTTATGCATTTGTTAGATTTTGTGTCACATTTGTATCCCATTACACATCTGTAAGCCAAAATCATGCATTTGTTAATTATTATGCCACATCTGTGTTTTGCACCACATTTTTTGAAAGGAAAAGAAGAGGGTGCAGAAATGCTTTCCAAACGCTAAAACTATAGAGGAGAAGTGCAAAGACCAGTTTTAAAACTTTCAAACACTTAAGATGAACACATACAAGATAACAAGAGTAATAGAAATAAACAATCACAAAGATAACACCAGATTTACATGGGAAAACCCTTACAGGAGAAAAAACCCACCACACCAAGCTAAATCACTTTGTATTGCAGTAAAAATAGTTTACATACAAGCTTACAAACTTGACTTGAAGATGTTAGCTCTCAGCAACATTCAGTAGACCTCTTCACTTGTTCAACTACTCTCACTATTTCAATGTTTTTCAGCATACAATGAATAATCAAAACATTCACACTCTTCACTTTAGTGACTTCTATATTATATATTCAACTGTAACAAGTCTTACGTTCATTATTCATCCAACAACCAATCAAGTGCCTTAATTATGCACCTTTGTCTGACAGGAAAATTCGATCGCTTCCTGACCAAGTCACCCTGCAATCACGCATCGGGCCGCCCAGGCATTAATTCTCTTTGCCTGAAATGGATCCTATCAACCGCTAAATCTAAGCCTTGCAGTTAATGCTTTCACCGCTCTAGACTTCGGCCATTCAGCCATTGATAACTCGCCATGTGTAAAGAGCGAAACTCTTTAAATCAAAACATCGACAAAACTTTAAATAATTTCATTTATATTCAAAATAAAGTTGACACTTCATTCATTTAGACATCATAAAATTCAATCGATTCCAAAACAACAACTAAAGTCGATAAAAATAGATTCAATATACATTTCCAATTTAAATACATACACGTGTCATATTACACGACATTGATAATAATACAAAAGAAGTTGTAATATAAGTTACAATTCGAGACTTAGGCAATCAGTCGCCTTAAGCTCTTCAATACATAATTACATAATACAATATAACATAAATGAAGATGACATCCTTTGATCTTCAATCCAATAGCATATCTTCAATAATGAAGACGAGAACAAGGATCAGGCGCTTTTTCCGCCCAACCTCGAAGCTTACGCTTCCTCGGAATTCCTTAGTCATTCAAAGAATACCCGACCCTGCACGAATCGCTTAGCAAAAAGCAGTCGACAAGCAAGATGGAATCTAGTGTGTGCCTAGTATAACTAGTAAAACCATAAGCAATTTCATTTTTCTAATTCATTTAAGAAACAAGCAAGTTCGATACTAGGATATGGTAGAGAGTTCATTAATTTCATCTATTTCAATGGTCTTTAAGTTACTTGGCCAAGTAAAATGTCATGCACGACAAATAAAAACAATTTTGGAAAAGCAAAACTACTCTCTAATAACCCATATTTGGCACCCATCCCAGAAGGTAACTTTCCAAACACATGACATGCACATTCATTTATCAAGCATGCATGGTTCCAATCAAATAAATACAATATTTCACAACAATTTACGGAAATCTTGTTTCAAGCAAAAACAGTTTAAATGTTGTATTTTCATCGTTTTAAAACATAACATCATTAAATTAATATTTAAATCGAATAATTAAAATAACAAAAAAGAAGGTGTATCTCAAGTATGTAAATTAAATACATATATAAACATGCATTAAATGAGCACACGTTCTTTTGTTCTATTTACTCATTTAATTTGTTTCCACTTGAAATAATCCTAATTCGTTTCATTTTCAAGTAAATCATATTTTTAAATTTAATTCATTTATTTTATGTTTTTCATAATTTCAGAAAATAAATAATTACTTTTTCAAAAACAAAATTAAAAATAAATTGTTTTCAATTCTGTTTCAAATATTTTGAGTTTTATATGCAAAATTCATTGATTTAAAACTTCTATTTTCAATTCACGTTTAAAATTTAAAAGATATTTTATCAAAATCTTTTCTGTTTTGAATTCTTTTCAAATCTAATTAAAAATAATGTTTTATGTCTAAAATCTTTTTCTAAGTCTGAATTTCTCCTAAATTTATAAATCAGTTATTTTTCATTATTTTCTAATCAAATTTTTCCTACAATTTTCTAGTTTAATGGTCTTTCTGGATAAATCACAATTTGATTGTTTAAAAATTTAATCAAAATTTGATGAAAAGAGAGATACTTTTAATAGATTTAAAAATTAGAATAAAAAAATTAACTGTTCCATTTGAATTCACTGTATTCATGATTTTGTGTAATTAATTTCATTTGCTCCTACTTGGTAATTCTTAAATCTGGAAATGTTTGTATGTGTGCTTCCTCTGTCTATTTTTCCTGGAGCTGCTTTGACTGTGATCTCTTCGTCCTCTTTCATGTCACTGTTGCTAATTGTAATTTTCTCCTTGTTGCCTTGTCTTCTTCCTTCCCTGTCCACCTATTGGTTTTGGCGCACCCTTCCTCTTCCTATCTTCCTCTGCCTTTGTTTACTTGCTTCCCTGTCCACCTATTGGTTTTGGCGCACCCTTTCTCTTCCTATCTTCCTCTGCACCTATCCTCCCTTGTGCGCCCTCTCCTTCCTTCTCCCCACACCTTCTCCTCTCCTTCCCTTCCCTGCCTTTATGCTTATCTTCCCTCTCCCTACTGTGCATCATTACCTTCCCTATAGTCGTGCGTGGAGAGTGGGGGATGAGGTGAGTGTAATCTGCAGAAAAGAAATTAATACTTCTCCCTACACATTCCTTGTTCTCCCTCGCAGCGTCTATTCTTGATCTTCCAAGTGCATGAAAAGTGAAGATGTCAGCCTTCTTGGCCGCGTGAAGGATGTGGACGTTGTCTGAAACCTTGGCAATCATAGAACAGTATAAAAAACAATTTCTAGCCTCCTCTATCTTAATAAATTTCAAATCAATTTCCTCGCAAATTCCCCATTCTGTGTTTTCTTTCTCTCCTTTCTAAAAATGGATTTTCACACACTTTTTAATTTTGAAATTCTTCACTGACTCTCCCTGTGTTTTCTCTCATGCAATTGATAGTTGTTATCAAGAAATTAGATCCACTTTTTATGTTTGATCTCCAGTTCAATTTAAAACTCCAAGTTTCAGAATTTGATTGCCTTCCAAATTGATTGAAGATATTTTCTTCAATTTGTTCAACTGTAGTTTGCATTCAATTTCCAATTTGAATGTATTTGTTTTCCAATTTTATTTTACTAACTTAGTTTAGATATTTGTTTATTTCTTCAATAAATCTTTTCTCTTTCATATTTTCAAATGAGAAAATAAAAACAAATAAATTTATAACACAATTTTTATTACATTTTAATAAATTTTGTAATTAAAAGTCTATTCTATTAATTTCAAATAAGAGCTTCATTATTTTTAAATAATGGAAAAATATTGACATAAGGAATCCAATTTTTTGAATAGAAACAATTTCATCATAAAATACTCAAATCACCATTTAAAACGACATATTCTTTTCACCAATTTTGAGAAATAAACTTAAACTTAATTTAAAATTTGCAAGCACATAATCACAAAAATACATTAAAATATAACTAAGTGTGTGTGTGAGATTCCATCATCCTCATAAACGTCTAATGGTTAAAACGACTCTACCTGATTGATGTTCTCACCTTCACTCACATTCACCTGTTCCTGCGTTCACTTGCACTCGAATTTTCATCAGCAATGACAAACCCCAAATTTAAATAAAAATGCATTTCAATTCATTGCAATTGCATTTCAATTTCAATTTCACTTCAATTTCAATTTAACTTCAATTTAAATAATCATTTAACATAATAATTAACAATCTCATGACTTAATAATTTGCATTTAAATAATCAATAAAATCAATACGTGACACCATGTGTCGCCTTCCTATTCGTTCACTGCTTCTAGTCAAGTCAAACCGGTCAAACAAATGCCAAACTCCTCTTACCGCGCCACCGCATCAAGCCAAAGGGACCACTGCGGTATGGCAGTGTCACCGCGGTATCACTCAACTCCTATTTAGTCTTTGCAGTATGGCAGTAGACATACCGAACCACTGCGACCAAGCAAAGGGACTACCACAGTATGGCGGTAGGCCCTTGACCACCCATCCGCCATCTTCACCGCGTCACCATCGAGCTTAGCTCAACCCTCCGTGGTAGGGAGGTAATTGTCTGTGTCGATCGTCGATCCCACCGCACTACCGCACCTTGACCATGAGGCCTCCGCAGTAAGGAGGTAAGCAACTTCACTGACCGCCACAACTTACTATGACATGGCCAAAAGGCCATCACGGTGTGGCGGTAGGAATTCTTTGCTGACTATCATGGTCTACCGCGCCAACCCTGAGCAACCCCTGCAGTACCGAGGTAAACCTTCAGACAGACTGTGCCAGTCCATCGTGCTACCACCAGGTCAAGACAGAGACCCCGCGGTATGGTGGTAACACTGCCCAACAGCGGACAGAGCAACAGAGGCCCACGGTAAGGCGATAAACCGCACAATTGCACATCAAAGAAGAACTCCCAGGGGTAGAGAGGTAAAGGTTAGAAAATTCAACAAAATGCCAAGTCTTTTATAGAGGTTCAAGCCAAAAGTTGAGGCACCTACTCCCAAAAATCCCCCACTTGACGAAGACTTCCTGGCTCCTCTTGACTTTGAATTTACTGACGATCATAGGCCCCAAGGCCCATCGAATCTATGCACCATTTGAACTTGTTCGTGCTCACTAGCTTTGTTAATGTATCTGGAACATTCTTCAAAGTTCCAACCTTTTCTAAACACACCTTTCCATCTTCCACCATATCCCTTACGAAGTGATACTGCACATCAATGTGCTTCGTCCTGGCATGGAAAGTAGGGTTCTTTGCCAAACAAATGGCACTCTAACTGTCACAACAAATTGTAATCTGCTCTGCATTAAAACCAATATCAGAGCACAAACGACTTAGCCAAACAACTTCTTTGCAGGCATGTGTTGCTGTCATGTATTATGCCTCTATTGTGGAAAAAGTGACTACAACCTGTCGCTTGCTCATCCAACTGACTGCACCACCATTTAACATGAAAGTGTATCCACTGGTGGATCTTCTGCTATCAATGTCCCCTACCCAATTAGAGTCCATATATCCATGAATGTTGAGTGTTCTTTGTGATGCAACCAAGTTTCCATGGTAACACAGAGCATATTCTGAAGTTCCCTTTAAATATATGAACACCCTCTTCACAATATCCCAATGTGTCCTTCCTGGATTTTCCATAAAATGACTAAGAACTCTCACTACTTGGGCAATGTATGGCCTTGTACAGAACATTGCATACATTAAAATGCCAACAACACTTGCATAAGGCACCCTGGTCATGTCGTCCATCTCAATGGCATATTTTGGACAGTCTTCAACAGATAGCTTCATTCCCTGTAAGATTGGAACAACTAGCTACTTGTAATCATTCATACCAAATCTCTCCAGAATAGTGTTAACATACTTACTCTGGCTAACCCAAAGCTTTCTACTCATTCTCTCCCTAGTTATTTCCATCCCCAGAATATACCTTGCTGCACCTGGATCTTTCATTTCCAACTTTGCAGACAACTGAGATTTAAGATCAGAAATCATAGACTTACTATTTCCTATGAACAATATATCATCCACATACAAGGTAATAATAATCACATGATCTTTTTTAGATTTTTAATAAACACAATGATCATATTTTGATCTCACAAATCCCATAGACAACACAAAAGTGTCAAAATTTTGGTACCACATTCTAGAAGACAGCTTCAAACCATACAGAGATTTCTTTAACTTGCAGACCAGACTTTGTTTACCTTTTTCAACGAAGTGCTCAGGCTGGGACATATAAATTTATTTTTCCAGCTCTCCATGGAGAAATGATGTCTTCACATCCATCTGCTCGATCTCTAAATCATACGCGGTTGCCAATGACAAAATAGATTTCATAGATGTCATCTTTGCTACAGGGGAAAATATTTCTCCATAATCAATTCCCTCTATCTGGGAAAATCCCTTTGCAACCAATCTTGCCTTATATTTTTCAACACTGCCATCTAGACTAGTCTTCTTCTTAAATACCCATTTACATTCAATAGGCTTTTTCCCTTCAAAAAAAGGTACCAAATCCTAGGTTTCATTCTTCTTCAATGATTTCATTTCTTCATTCATGGCTTATAGCCAGTAATTTGAATCAGACATGCTAATATCTTCTTTCACAGTCCTAGGCTCATCAGTGCTAGTAATCAAAGCATAGGAACAGTTCGAATCCAGCATAGAGAAACCATACCAATCAGGTTGTCATTTGTCACATGTAGACCTTCTTATTGGCTGAGGTTGTGGTTCTTCATCTTCAAAACTCTCAGAGCTGCTTGAACTCTCCTTAGTTTCAGGTATACCATGTAGTTCCTCTTTTTCTGGAGTTTGAGGAATTTGAACTACATCATTCTTCTTTTCTCTTTGATCTGTCTCTAGCTATGGATCAACTACTGAAGGTTTCAACTCACTAAATATTACACTTCTATTGTACAAAACCTTCTCAATATCAGTATTCCAAAGCTTGTATCCCTTCACCCCAATGCCATAGCCAATGAAGATACATTTAACAGCCTTGTTCTCCAACTTTGATCTTTTCTCATTTGGCACATATACATGTGCCTCACAGCCAAAGACACGAATATGTCCCAGAGAGGGCTTCTTACTATACCACACTTCCAAAGGTGTTTTGTCTACAAGAGCAGAACAAGGTGAACGATTTACCAGGTAACATGTTGTAGCCATAGCCTCAGCCTATAACTTCTACTCCAGACCAGCACTGCTCAACATACTTCTCACTCTCTCCATTAACGTTCTATTCAACCTTTCAGCAACTCCATTCTCTTATGGAGTATAAGGTGTAGTTTTATGCCTTTTAATCCCATGGTCTTTGCAGTACCTTTCAAAATCTGCAGAACAAAACTCATCGCCATTATCCATCCTCAAGCATTTAATTTTCCTTCTAGTCTGATTCTCTACCAAAGTTTTAAATTCTTTAAACCGACTGAACACTTCTGATTTACTCTTAAGAAATTATATAAATGCCCTTCTCGAATAGTCATCAATAAAAGAAACATAATATCTAGACTTCGATAAAGAAGGAACATTCACTAGACCAAACACATCAGAATGAACATAATCTAGTACACCAGAAGATTTATGAGGGCTCGAATAAAATGAAACACGGTGTTGCTTTCCATAAATGCAATTTTCACAAAAATTGAACTCAAGGCTGCAATCATCAAGCCCTTCAACAATATTTTTATTTTTCAAGGTTTTTAAACCTTTCTCACCTATGTGACTAAGTCTATGATTTCATAGCATGGTCTTCTCTGCTAGGAGTTTCACCTTCAAAGCATTTGCACCCAGAGGAGCATCATCATCCTTCTCTACAAGGACAGTTTTACTTGACTTTGTAGAGACATTGTTACTTTGAACAGGACATGCATCCAGCTTGTACAGAGTGCTAGTACATACACCCTTGGCCAGCACCATTGCACCTCTAGCCATCTTACACCCTTTGCTCGAGAAAGAAACTTCCACGCCAGCATCATTCAACTTATTGACAGAAAGTAAGTTACAAGCCAAACTTGGTATGTGTAGTACATCACCAATCCCTTTGATTCTTCTGTCAGGGAACTGCATTTTGACTCTTCCACGACCAACAATCTCTAGTGTTGAATCACTTGCCAGTTACACCTTTCCACCATCATACTTTTCATACTTAGTGAATCATTCTCTATGAGATGACATGTGGAAAGATGCACCTGAGTCAACCAGCCATACATCATCTGATGCCTGGATCGCCAAGGCTACAATGAAGGCATCTGCATCACTATAAGAAGAGTCATTGTCTGAAGATTTAATCTTCTTCTTCTTCTCCTTACAATCCTTTCGGATATGACCAGGCTTCCCATAGTTCCAGCATTTCACCTTGAAATTTTTACCAGGAGACTTTTATCTCCCTTCAAATTTAGATTTGGACTTCTTATCCTTCTTCTTGCCTTTCTCCTTCAATCTCCCTCGAATAGCAAGGGCCTCTTTGGCCATCTCTGAAGACTTCCTCCACATTTCTTCAGACAACTGTGAGGCAACAACATCTTCCATCTTGAAAGTAGTGGTCGTACTTCCAATAGCCATTACAAGATGATCACAAGTGTCAGGTAACGAACATAACAGGAGCATGCAACGATCCTCCTCCTCTATCTTCACACAACCCACATACGCCAACTGAGCAACACTCATATTAAATGAGTTCAGATGGTCTACAATAGATGCACCTTCTTCCATCTTTAAGGAGTACAACTTCTTCCTCAGGAATAGCTTATTTACCAGAGACTTTCCCTGATAAATGTCACCAAAATTCTTCCATAACGAAGCTGCAGACTTCTCCTCATGGACGTTCAGGAGTATAGAATCGGCCAGACTAAGTCTTATCGAACCTCTTGATTTTTTATCTACAAGATCCCAATCTTCTTGTTTCATACCTTGTGGCATAGTTCCAGACACAGCAACCCAACAGTCTCTATCCACAAGTAAGTCTTCCATTTTGATTTTCCACAACTCAAAGTTTCCACCATTGAATTTTGCAATTTCTACTCTAACTGATGTACTCGCCATCTCAAACATAAATGGGTTCTAACTTTGCAAGACTCCCACTGGAACAGTATTAGCACAAAAACCCAGCCTTACTAATAAGGATAACACAACTGGCCAAGCTCTAATACCACTTCAAAGGAAAAGCAGAGGGTGTGGAAACACTTTCCTAACGCTAAAACTACAAAGGAGAAGTACAAAGACCAATTTTAAAACTTTCAAACACTTAAGATGAACACATATAGGATAACAAGAGTAACAGAAATAAACAATCATAGAGATAACACTAGATTTACATGGGAAAACCCTTACAGGAGAAAAAACCCACAACACCAAGCTAAATCACTATGTATTACAATAAAAATAGTTTACATACAAAGTTATAGATTGACTTGAAGGTGTCATCTCTCAAAAGCATTCAGTAGACCTCTTCACTTGTTCGACTACTCTCACTATTTCAATGTTTTTCAACATACAATGAATAATCAAAACATTCACACTCTTCACTTTAGTGACTTCTATATTATATATTCAATTTTAACAAGTCTTACATTCATTACTCATCCAACAACCAATCAGATGCCTTAATTATGCACCTTTTTCTGATAGACAGATCCGATCGCTTCCTAACCAAGTCGCCTTGCAATCATCCATCAGGTCGCCCAGGCATTAATTCTCTTTTCCTGAAATGGATCCTATCAACCGTCGAATCTGAGCCTTGCAGTTAATTCTTTCAGCACTCCAGACTTTAGCCAATCAGTCGTTGATAACTTGCCATGTGTCACCTTCTTATTCATTCATTGCTTCCAGTCAAGTCAGACCGGTCAAACAAATGCCAAACTCCTCTTATCGCGCCATTGCGTCAAGCCAAAGGGACCACCGCAGTATGGCAGTGTCACCGTGGTACCGCTCAACTCCTACTCAGTCTCCGTGGTATGGTGGTAGACATACCGCACCACTGTGACCAAGCAAAGGGACCACCCGTCTGCCATCTTCACCGCATCACCATTGAGCTTAGCTCAACCCTCTGCAGTATGGAGGTAACTGCTTGTGCCGACCATTGAGCCCACCCTGCTACCACACCTTGACCACGAGGCTTCTGTGGTAAGGAGGTAAGCAATTCCACTGACTGCCATGATTTACCATGACATGGAAAAAAGTCCATCGCAATGTGGCGGTAAGCGTTCTTCGTTGACTGTCATGGTCTACCATGCCAACCCCGAGCAACCCTTGCGGTACCGAGGTAAACCTTCAAAATGACCACGCCAGTCCACCATGCTATTGCCAACTCAAGACAGAGACCCTGTGGTATGGAGGTAACACTGCCCAACCGTGGACAGAGCAATAGAGGCCCACGGTAAGGCAATAAACCGCACAACCACGCCTCAAAGAAGAACTCCTAGCAGTAGAGAGGTAAAGGCTAGAAAACTCAGCAAAATGCCAAGTCTTTTATAGAGGTTCAAGCTAGAATTTGAGGCACCTATTCCCAAAAAAATTTAGTTTCTATAATGCATATATTCAAAACATACGTAGAAAAACTAGAGCACCATAACTATCAAGATTTGTACTAAATCTATTACTGTCATGCAATTGCCTAGTTTTGGCATGTACCTATTGTTGTTCTATAACGCAATTGTTGCTTTCTATACTAAATTTGAAGCTTTCTATACCACATCTATAGATTTACTTGACACATTTGTTTGCACTGAAAAATTAGGGTTTATTCCTAAGAATCTAGATTTTAGACCTGATTTACATAGTGACTTGAAACAAAGACTTGAGACTTGTTAGATTAGTATTGCAGCTTTAGTATTTTCTCGCTTTGCTTCTAGCTTAATTGCAACCCAAAATCAAAGACATTCATCCTTGCATTTTCAAAACTAGGAAACTAATCATACTTTGATCAAACCATAGTCATCCTTTGAATATATTGATCTCACAATTCTTTATCATCCAATCAACAAGTTGGGCCTTAAACTCATAAGTCTAGTTAGGTTCAACTTTTATCAACCATCATCTCAATCTTTGTCCTTTTGAGGTCTAGATATTTCCTTTGATCACCTGGGCCTATCATAATTTTTCAAATGTCCTTTCAAAATTAGAAAAATCCAAAAAACATTTGAAAAAACATAAAATCCAAAAATATTTGAAAAATCAAAATATCAAAATATCAAAAAAATCAAAAAATAAAAAGAAAAAGAAAAAAATAGAAAAATAGAAAAAAGTAAAGAGAACTAACTTGTCCAATAGTGAAAATCACTTCAATGACGCTTTGGATAAATACCATGGTGAAAACCTGGCAAACAGGTGCCATGTATAGTAGGTCATTTCTCTTTCATCTATCATTATTCTATCTGATTTTCATTCCATCTATAATAAACCAAGCATATGCTCCACCATAATAAAGCTTTGGCACACCTGTCATGACCTAAGAATAGTTGATATTTCACATCACCCGCTTTTCATATCCATTCCTTCTGTAATAACTAGTCCTATACCTAACTAGGGGCAAAATTCTCAAGATAGATTTTCATATGGGATCTTTGACATGGTATAAGAGAATATTATCATAATCACTTACCAAAATCTTCTTTTTATAATTAACTATCCACAAGCCATTTTCATAATAAACTATCCCTCGTCGAGATTCACATCTTGGTCAGACACAAACAAATCATCCTATAAAAATTGAGCTCAACAAATCACAAAACAACAGACAAACTATCACACTAGCCTTAAATCTAGTCGATCAAATTCCTATGTATCTATCATTGTAATCTATCTCTATTAGCTATCATGTATCTTATACAGCTTGTTGCATCATTGCAACCAAACTAGGCTTCTTATACAACATGACTGTTTTTGTTTGATTTTTGTTTACGATTTTTCTTGACAATATGACTAGGGCAACTAAGTTCCTTATGTGTTATTGTGGTTCCACTTTGGAATAATTAGAATTTCCTATGAAAGTTAAAGGTCATCTAATGCTTTCTTGCATCAGGATTAACATTCTTTATAGTTACATCTTCACATATTCCAACAAGTTTCTATTGTCACTAGTATGCATCATTACACTCCTTATATGTTGTGTCTTAGTCCTAACAACAACTACTGACATCACCAAGGTTTGTCTCAACTTGGTGTACATATATTCACTTGTCTTATATCAAAATCTTTAGGCAAATGGAAATAGACGTCGCCATCGCAATTCATGCCTTGGTGTGCATGCATTTTCTTGTCACATAATAAAACGCTCTATGATGATACTTGTGAACTAATGAAAGCTCAAAGTCTACCCTATTTGTAGTCACCCAAAATAATATTTATTTAATTAATTTAGCATGTGTCCCTTATTCTATTAATTAATTAATTTTCCCATTATCCTTACATTCTACCACATTTAATTAAATAAACACATTTATTTAATTAAAGCTAACCTTTCCCACTTTCCTCTAAATCCCCTAACCTTTTCTTAAGTTAATTAACCCTTGATTAACTAACTTCACCCCCGTCCTAATCATTATTACCCCATTCTCCAACTTTTAACTCCACCTAAGTTAAAATAATCCCTTGGTCTATTAACTCGACCCATCTTCATTAATCAATTAATGCTTGATTAATTGATCTAACCCTCATCCCTAATCATTATTATCATTATTTCCTAATTTTAAATTCCTACATCTCACCTACCCCCCCTAACCTCTTACACAAGCCACCCTATGAGCCACCCTATCTCTTACACAAATTTAATGCATCTCTTTTCAATGTGTGCTCACACATGTGTGAGCACACCTCCCCATTTCACCCCTTTCCATATTGTGATACTTGTCACAAGGCTAATCAATCTTCATTCATTGATCCAAACCCTATCCTCCTTTCAATCTCAACTCTCCATTTACCAATCAATCCTAGCCCTTAATTCCTCTCACCAAATTTCTATATAATGATGTCTTGTATCTCATTGTTAAAAACACACATTCATCCCATCCTTATGTTGTCAAAACATCCCTCTAATACATCTTCAGCATACCATCATCATGCTAAAATATTGAGCAACCACATCCATCTCAATCATTGGAGAAAATCTGCAAGAAATGGGTGCTTCTTGTGAGCTCAATCCATGAAGAGGAGAAGATTATGAAGGTATAACATCTTTGTGTTTATTTCTTATGCATTTCATCTATTTCACTTCATATCCATCTTCACTATCAATTCATTTTCAATCTTCATCCATTTCATTCAATCTCATTAAAAATATCCCACCAATCATACATCAATTTTGATCCATTTCATTCATCTTGTTTCACTTAACTGATCTATCCAATCATTCTTCACTTCTTATTAACTTTTTCCTCTTGCTAATATTTCTTATGTCAGTCCTTGTAGTCATTTCAATGTCATGCTATGACACACAAAAACAAATGCATCACCTACATAATCCTACATCCATACTCATTTTTCTAAACATCTATTTTTTCTTCTCCTATTTCTCTCTACTATCTTGATGATGGATCACAGAGTGTGATCCAAAATGTTGATGCAAAAATACAAACGCAATCGAATAAAAAAGAAATACTGATTTATCATATAAATAATCATATGCATGTTAGCTCATTATCATATTATATAAGAAAATTCAAAAAAAATAGCATTGCATCACATTTTATATAATCGTCATCAACATAGCATCATATAAAGCATTCCATAGCATCTCATAAGAATATCATACCATCCTACATATAGGTGATACAAATATGACTAGTTCCATCATAATCCATAAATAATATCATACATATAAGCATAAATCAAGATCATATGCATCCATCCATCCATGTATGGGTAAACATACATCGTAAATCTACATACAAATCATATATAACCATCACATAAACATAGAATTCATCACATAAGATCACATCATCATAGGAACATGCATATAAGATATATAGATATCATACAATCACCACAAAAAATGATGCATCTGGGTATGTGCAGGATCATCATGGAAAAAATAGGCCCTTAAGTGGTAATGAAAATTCAGAAATATCAGAGTTAGGCAACTTGATGTAAAAATTTGAATAAGATATCTATATTATTTCCAAAACATGTAACAATAGAATCTGTGGCAAATAGAATGTAGTTTCTAAACTACTAGGTTTATTTTTCTAAAAAAAAAATCTATTTGGTGAAAAATTGAAATTTCAATGCAGCAGTACTTGAATTTCAGGGAAAAAATAAGAAGTAGGTATTTGTTTGACCACCCTAACCATAATAAAATGATAATAGTTTTTTTATAAGATTTTAGATATAAGTAGAGGACTCATGTCTGGATGTGATGCATATTTTTTTGTAATTTTTTTTCAAGTAAATTTAATTAATTATAATTTTTTTATTACAACTTTTTGAAAATATAAAAACTCGTATGTCTGACCACCTTAACTTGGTCAAAACTTCATGAAATTCAATTTTTTTCTAATCCTATAGTATGCGAAGCATAGAATGTGATGCATGTTTTGGATTCAAAAAATGTGATACCATTTGAAAACTATAGATGTTTTTCAATCAAACTATCAATCAAGACTTTAGTCGTAATTCTAATAGAAAATGAATAATAATTATTTATTAGATTCAAAGTAAAGTATAATTTATATTGGTGGAAATTTGAGAAGCTCCTTTACAAACCCTTTTCGTTTCATCAATTTTGGGTAAAAAAAAAGTCATCAACCACATGGGTGAAGTCTGGAAAAGCAAGGTAAGTTGTTAAACACGTTTTTTGTGTTGAATTCTTAGGATTGGCAGGTCCGAACCAAATTCCAAAGCAAGCCCGAGCCTAATCCCTAGGCATTAAATTTTGTATCAACATATCGGATATCCGATTTGAATCCGATATCTAATATGTTTTGCATGAGTTTAAAAAATGTTATACAATTTATAATATATGATTTAAAAAATGCAATAAAGTTTATAATTTAATATATAATATACAATATAGTTTATAATGTAATATATAATATACAATTTATGAGAATCTCTTGCCGAATTATGTATTTAATATATAATATATTATATTATTATGTATAATATTTAAATATTATTTCAATATTTTAGTTAATGTATAAATATTTATATATATATATATATATATATATATATATATATATATAATATATTATCTCTTTTCCTCTCCATCTCTTCTCTCCCAAGTCTCTCACCAATCACCCTATCTTCCCTCTAATCTCTCTATCCCTCTCCCTCTCTCCTTATCCCTCTCCTCTCCCTCTCTCCCTCAACCCCTAATCCCCCTATTCCTCCTCTCTCTCCCTCCCACTCTCCTCTCCTTCCCCACTCTCCCTCTCCCTCTCACTCTCCCACTCTCCCTCTCACTCTCCCACTCTCCCTCTCTCTCCTCTCCCTCAACCCCAAACCCTCTCTCTCCCTCCTCTCTCTCTCTCCCTCTCACCCTCCACCTCTCCATCCTCCCTCCCTCCCTCTCTCCTCCTCTCTCTCTCTCTCTCTCCCTCTCCCTCACCCTCCACCTCTCCATCTCTCCCTCCCTCCCTCTCCCTCAACCCTAAACCCCTCACTCTCTCTCTCTCCCTCTCCCCTCTCCCTACTCTCCTCCCTTCCACTCTCCCTCCTTCTCTCACCTCCACCCCTCCCTCCTCCTCACCTCCCACCTCCCTCCCTCCCTCCCTCCTCCCTCCTACTCTCCCTTCCCTCTCCTCTCCCTCTCCTTCCCACTTCCCCTCCCTCTCACCTCCCTCCCACTCCTTCCCCACTCTCTCTCCAACTCTCTCTCTCTCTCTCCACCTCACCTCCCTCCCCTCTCTTCTTCTCCCACCTCCCCTCTCTCTCTCTCTCCTCAATGTCCCACCCTCCTCTCTCCCTCAACCCTAAACCTCTCTCTCTCTCCCTCCCTCCCATCCCTCTCTCCTTCCCTCTCTCCCTTTCCCTCTCCCTCTCTCCCTCTCCCTCTCTCTCCCCCTCTCCCCCTCTCCCTCTCTCCCTCTCTCTCTCCCTCTCTCCCCCTCTCCCTTGTTGGAAAATTTGTGCCTCAACTTTTTGGCTTGAATCTGTGTTCATGGACTTGGCAAATTAACTTCATGTCATGCCTTTACCATTGTACTATTGGGAGCTTTTGAAGGTGGCATGATTGCACGATTTACCACCTTACCGCAAAGGTCTTTTTTCCACTCAACGGTTGTGCGAGGTTACTGCCTCACCGCGGGCCCCTTTCAGTTAAGGTGTGGTTATGTGGTGTTACTGCTATACCGCATAGTCCTTTACCTTCCCTGGTGTTGGCCTAATGATCCTTTGGCGGTCTGGCGAAGCAGTTACCTCCTTACCGCATGGCTTCTTTTGTTGACTGGCGGTTGTGCGGTGACACCACCATACCGCAGGATCTTGTGAGTCCTAGAGAAATAGTGCGGTGGCACCGCCATATTGTGCGTCCTTGACAGTCATGGAGTGGTGGTGCAATGAATGGTGGTGGTTACGTGATAGGGTGGTTACCGCCATACCGGGGGGTCTTTCAGCCTTGACACGGTAGCGCGGTGTATCCGCCATACCATGGGAGTCTCATGGTTGTTTGGCAGTTGTGCGGTGACATCGCCATACCACAGGGGTCTACATTCAGTGGTGCGATAGCACGGTAGAAGGAGCTCGGGGCTCGATTGGTAGGTCTGACTTGATAGTCAAAGTGATGGATGAATAGTGTTATGACACGTGGCGTGATATTATTCATTGATTTTACATCGGTATTGTAAATCAACGTTGATTGGCCAAAAGCTTTATTATTTGGTAGCAATTAATTTTGGTGGTTGACGGAGTGCATATATGATATTATTCTTGGCAACCATTACATCACTGGGTGGCTCGATGCATGTTGCAGGGTAGTGCAATCAAAGATGAGGGAAGCTTGTCAGTGGGGTAATTAAATACGCCCTAATGGTTGTTGGTTGGATATGACTGTGAGGTCGATCTGTGAAGTGAGAAGATGATTAGATCGTGCAGTGTGTGTGTTCAAGCGATATGCTTATTGCATTGTAACCATGAACACTGAGACACATAGAACCAAGAAGATGTGAACCTGAGTGGTCGTGAGGCTGTGCTAGCCGAAAGGCTGGCTGAATGAGTGGGCTGGTGAGATGAAATGAATCTGCATTGTATGTCATGTGAGTACATTGTAATAGTGCAAGGATTTTGTATAATGGTTTTGCCTATATACTCTAGATGGACAAGATGCAAACTTTTTAAGAGCATAGCTCTGAGATTGTATTGTAACTGTTTTGTTGTTGATTAATACAATTGAGCTAAGTGTTTTGGAGGGTGGGGTTTTTTACCCAAAAGGGTTTTCCCCACATAAATTTGTGTGTTCATACATTTGTCTTCCATGTTGTTAGATTCTATGATTTGAATCTGTGCATATGTGTTGAATTTTTTATTTGTCTACATGTACTTTTCTCAGAAGGATTAATGGGGGAAACAACTGTGCCTGTTTCCACTTTCTGGCATAGTAGTTTGTGTCTTTTAGGTGATTTGAAGAAATTAAAGTCACTAAGGCACTGATGTTCTTAGATACTTCATTCTAAGTTGCACGTCTCTTCCCCAACAAGTGGTATCAAAGCCTTCTTATGGATGTTGGTTCCGGGTATTTCTCCTGTGAAGATTTCTTAGTCTGTCAGGCTTGAGGAAATCTAGAGGAATCGGTTGATGTTTGATCCTTTGATGAGTAAAAGTTCTTACTCTTTTGAGACAACATGCAGCATGAAAGACATTGAAGATGGAGAATCTAGAGAATTTGGATTTGATCATATTATGATGATGTGGTATGAGGTTCTTGGTTGGCAGCGAATGATCCTGATGCAAGGGGTGTGAGTTTATACTTATGGTTGTGTTGCAACAGAGCATGGTTCATACTGGGTGTCTGTGTGAGAAGCTCCCTGATGGTATGGAAATGCTTAGGTTGTTTTTCAGCCATGGAGTATTGTGCTTGTGTTGGGTTTTTTGAATTGGCATTGAAGGCATTGTTCTCTGTCACCCTGATTGCATGAAGGCTACGAAATTGATCTTGGGTGGTCTGAAAACTTCTGAATAGCATGGCTCTCTCGTATGCATGTGCATGCTTGTGGTTCTGGAATTGGTCTGGAATGGACCTCAAATTCTTGTACTACTTGTTCCTTTTTTGGATATCTTGTACTTGCATGTTTCAGTTTCATGTTCTTTGGCTCTGAAGGTTTTCTATAGATTTTCCTAAAAAGCCTATGATGCATATTCATGTTATTTTTCATTGTTCTGGTTAACCATGATGGTTATGTGCAAACTCTTGAGCCGTCCAGATGAGCAATGGATATGGATGTACATGGGTGTTTTGGTAACACGATGGTTTTGCAGGTTTTGCACGATCAAGAAAAAATTTGTGGTTATGTGGAGCTGTTGTTAAACTATTTTCTATACCTTGGTTGTTTGGGGTGTGATTGGATGAGATAGTTGCAGTTCAACATGGTTTTGAGGAGGTGTGATGTCTTCTCTACATGGGAGTGTTGGTATGTGATTTTTCACTCAACATTGTTATGGTGTTGCTTGTTGGTTTCCTAGACTATGGTGCTTGAGTTGTGGACACGATTGGAAAATCGAATCTGTTTTTTGATCTGGTGTTTGAGTCAAGTTTGTCTACATTGGTGTTCTCTTTGAGATCTCATTTTTGTAGTTTTCTTTTGCAATGATGGGTTTGCACTATTGTTGTGATTAATCTTCGAGTTATGTGGTTTGTGGATTAGCTACCCATTGGTTGCAGTGAGATAGCTTGGAAGTGGACTATCTATATCCACGAGGTTGCTTTAGTAGTGGTGCAGATCTATTAGTTGGCCTTGTCTATGGTCACTTTTGCATTGGCGTGGTTGTTTTGAATTGATGAGTAAGGATGGTGTTGAGTACCTGAATAATTAGTTATGGGAATTTGCAGCATGTGCATCACGATGTAATGGACAGCTTGGTACACATTATAGTGTAATCTTTTGACAGTGATGGTTTGGTCTGCATGGTTTGGATATCTTGGTGTTGTTTGGCATTGTTGTTAGATGGGCATGTTGTCGATTGTACCTGGAGGTTTTTTAGATCAGAAGATGTTTGATCATGATGCTTGAAAA